>VUQG01023369.1:52879-65763 GCA_015106755.1 Etia nguti
CTCCTTTTTCCCCCTTTGACCGCTGGCCTTCTTAACATTAATACAGCTTTGTTGGAAGGTTTGAGAACAAAATCAGCTCAAGTGTGCAGATTTTGTTGCGACCTGGCAGGACCCGCTCCGAGGCCCACCCCCCCAGTATCACCACTGTAGATCTAAACCATCCAGCATAACCATCCTCATTTTTATATTCTCTCCTGAGTAAAGCTATAGCAGCGAGAATTAATAATACTACACAACAAGCTATCACTGTGAGAGTCAGAGACAGCCTCCCCAAGGATGGGATAAAGGGAAAAAAACGCAGAGCTCCAGTCCTCTGAGATGATGCAGAGATAACACACACACGCAGAAATTTGCACACTAAACATCCGCATGAGGTAGATATGATAAGGCAGCTGGGAGCGAGTGGAGCGCTGATAAGTCAAAGGTCAGATTAGGAAGATAACAGCACATAAACAGCCTCTCTCATCTCACCCTGCAGGATAGGCCACAAGTCCGGATCGAGGGTCACAGGCCAGAGCGCTGTTTCCTGAAGAGGTGATGCCCAATACTTTCTCTAGAGTCACCTGTAGAGAGACAACACTGGGTGGGTTTGGTTTTCAGGAATAGCCTTTCCTGGCAGTTTCAAGATTCAGGCTGTCAAATCTGAAAAGTATTGATCACCTTTATTGTCGTTATTGCACACTTGCACAAAAACTCTGTGATAAACGAGTGGACTCTGAGCTGCTGACGTGCAGCACCAAGCATGTCTTTGATTGATACGTGTCCAACAACAGGCTCGAGACAGAAAACTGTCATTGTTTTATCTTTTGGGTGTTTGAGGCGTAAAAAAAAGAAAAAAGAAAAAGATCTCAAAGACAAAGTGAGGATGTGACAGCTGGCTTGGCACGTCTGCCTGTCTGTCTGTGTCTGCCGTGGGAATTAGAAACCAACTGCTGGCGTCATTGATTAGTCTGAGTGAACATATGAATGTAGCCGAGCCTCGGTGTCCTACTAACACAACTGCAATTATAACATCAGCAAACAATAAAAAGAATCATAACAAATGCTTTCCAAGTACTCTAAATAGACTCTAAGTTTGTTGTTTTGGGTTTTTTTTTTTTTTGACTGACCGGTCTTAATAGATAATTTATAAGCAATTAATAAGCGCAATCTTTTGGGTTGCCAGGTTATCAAAATGTCATTTTTGCCACTCTTTAAACATCACATTTGCCAATAAATCAGCTATTAAATCGTGAATGCTTGCTTAACATAGGTGTTCCCAGTCCAGACACTGCAATAACTTCATTTTAATAAACATCACCAGCTGTTCTCATAATGATTTATCACTACTCTGCCAAGAGGTCGCAATAACTGTTTTAATAACTCTAATGAATGCGTATCTCACAGTTTTCCACCCTGTAACACGTGACTTGTTGAGACCTGTGCATCAATAAATTGCACAAAAATACAGGATGCAGTAAAAATAACAAAAATGACAGCTCATATATGGAGGTTGATGTTTAATTTCTTTTTTGGTGAATACAATAAACACATGAATTTTCTGCCAGTTGTTTCATGGTTCAGGCTTTACAGGGTTAAGCAGGTGAAACGTTTGTACCTCTGGCCTTAGATTTCCAATAATTACAGTAAAGTATCTCAGATCAGATTTCTAGCTCCAGGTAAGCCTGCAGCACTAACAGGTCTGCAGCGGGACGCTTCTTCTGTCCGGTTGTTCTACTCACACATCAGAAGTTTTCGTACCTTGCTGGTGAGATTTTCTTTGCAGTTCTTCTTCCCGGCGGATGGAGAACGCAGCAACTTCCTAATGCGACTTTTAATGGTGAATCCATCGCCCGGCATTTTTCTTAGCTTGGCAGCCTGGAGGCACGGCTCTGAGAGCTGCTGACCATCCACTGTGGCAATCCACGGACTGGCGGAGTGTAGCGCGCACACAGGCTGGAGAAGAAGCGAAGGAGAGCGCGTAATGATCCTGCTCCCAGGACTAAAACCTTCCGGCTGCAGAGCTTTACAAAGTGTGACAGAGCTCCTGCAGCAGCCGGTGGGACATGTGGAGGCTAATCTCTCGAGTGAGTTCGCTGTTCTCTTCTTCTCTCGTTGCAGGTTCTCGTCTCAGCGCTGCGTTTGCAATGGCAGGAGGAGACGGAGTCGCCGCTCAGCTGTTCGCTTGTTCCCGTGTGCCAGTGTGACATCACTGGTTTAATCCGAACCTGAACTGGTCCCACTCAGTGATTACATCAGCTTTTGTTGCTTTTGCGCCTGATTTAATGGGATTAGATAGACCAGTGCAGGGGATGTTTTGGGGAGCCACCAAAGAATTTATTAGGCTGCTGATTACCAGACAGAGGTTCACTTATCTGGAAGTTCACTCGTAGTAAATGGGACTGTTTGCTTAAGTTAAAGCAATTTAGGCTTTGATTGTGTCTTTTTAAAAAAAAAAATTATAACGAGACCGAACACTTTCATTAAACTCACGTTGTCTTGCACGTAGGCGATAATTAGTGCGTGTTAAGGAACTCATCCATTTTAATGAGATTTCAGTTCTGAAATGTCTTCGTGGAAGATCTGCATTCAAATCGACTCCTTTCAGAGCACACTGCACTTATTTTTGTAAACCTACTGGCAGACCTTTATAGTCAATCATTATTTTTGGTAACGAATAACTAGTAATACTAACAGTGAGCTATATTCTCTTACAGCTTAAGTGAATCTGTCTTTTGGCATAAAATAGTGCTCCACACACAAAAACAAACTAAATAATGTGATCACTACCAAACTACCACCACAAATGTGCTGTTCCAACTGAAAGATCGGATGATCGGTCAATGAAGTATTTTAATTCATCTTAGTATAAAATTATATCTTGAAGGCTGATGTCAACAAACTCACCTGCCAATAAAACCCAGCTAACTGCACCATACAGTATTGTAAAATACCATATTTATAATTAACTGCAGTTAATTGCTTAATTTAAATACAAAGCTGGTGGAAAAGGCTTTTTTTTTTTTTTCTCATATGTTGCCTGTATTATATTGTGCAGAACGACCTGGGCCCTGTGCTGTGGTGTCCAGCACTGGGACACTAGCAGTGAATTCTCTGGGCCCTGAGGTTTGTACCAGTGCAGATTTGGAGAGTTCTGGTTAAGTCTGAAGGCTGACAACAACTGCTTAAGCACTTTTTATGGTTTGTGGGAGGGTGCATTGTTCTTTTGGGTAAATGCTGTTCCCATAGTGAGTGTGCAAAGTCTGCAGCAATGCTTAGGTGGGTGATACATATCAAAGTAGCTCCCAAGTAAAGGCCAGGTCCCAACACAACAATGGATCATCATGAAATCATCAATCTTCAGTCCAACTCAGTTTTAATGTACATGCATCAATTGACCTAAAAGTTATCTATGACAACAGATGTAATGTTTGCTTATATATGCCATCCAAATGACGTAACTGAAATGGTTCAAATAATTGGACAATTGGCTGACAAATCAGTTTCATGTCCAGGTGAGGTGTGCGCCTTGTTATTTCATGACAAATTAGGCAGGTAAAATATCTGGAGGTGATTTAACTCTCAACATAAGGTTCAAAGAGATTTTAAGTCAAGTGAAGGCTATCCTTACACTGAATCACCAATAAAAACTTGAGGAGTGGCTACACGAACAGCCTGGTACGCTCTTAAAAAGGAGGAATGCACCAGGCAGCTCGGCTGCACCGAGAGGCCACAAAGACCAAGAAGACGACTAAAGTGCATGATAACAGAATTATTTCCATGTTACAAAAACCAATTTCACAACATCTAACAAAGTCAAGAACACTCTCAAGTTGGTGTACCACAGTCAGAGTAAAATCAACTGAATAAGTCACATGATGGGGTGGGGCAAGGTCTCACAATGGGTTCACCCGAAACCCTCTTAGGGACACTCCCAATGGGACTATCCACAATTTGGTCTTAGAAATGAAGAAGCTTCTCGGATAAGAGGGGAAACATCTTCAAGAAACTTAAATAAGTCCAGTTGCTTAGCTTACCATGACCTGGATGACTGAGATGCATACTGGTCACACTCAAGAAAAAGAATACCCGATTAGTTTGCCAGAAAACATGAAAGATCCTGGACAGAACCAGCATTAATTTGTGCTAGAACAATGGGAAGAGAAAGCGCAGAGGAGAGGGACAGCTCATGAGCAAAAACAAACCACACCATCTGTCAAACACAGTGGAGGTGGTGTTATGGAGGCATGGGCCTGTATGGGAGCCTGTGGAACAGTGCAATCAGTGTTCACTGAAAATGTGACTGGTTATAGAAACAGGGGGATGGATTGTGACGTGTACAGGGCTAAAATTTCTCCTCAGATTCAGACAGATGCTGCAAAACTGATCAGACAGACTTTCACAAGGCAAAGAAATGAGATATTCTTCAATGGCCAAGTCAGTCACCTGATCTCAACCTAACAGAGCAGGTTTGCAGTTCTTAAATACAAAAACTGAATGCAGAGACCCACAAAGAAGCAATAAGTGAAGGTGGCTACAGTAAAGGCCTGACAGGGCATCTCGAGAGAGGAACCACTGCATCTGGTGATCTCCATAGATTGTACCTCAGGTGGTCGTTGACAGCAAATGGTTTTGGCCCAAGTATTAAAATTATGTTGGCTAGTTCAACTAACAGATCCTCTGAAAGTTTATTCATAAAGAGCTCAAGAAATACTTTTTTAATCCCCTTGAATTTAATCTGAATGTCTGCACTTCAGTCACATCTGATTTGATTTAAATCCATGGTGTTGGTGTACAAACAGGATTAGTACAAAATATGTAAAAACAAGATGAAACACCCCCCCCCCAAAAAAAAAGTTATTTGTGAAAGATGTTTTAAAACAAGGAACACAAACGGTTTTATTTCCAAGAAGAAATTCTGTTACATCACCATTCACATGAAATCAGCCACATTTTGGCTTGAAGACATCAAACAAAGCAAAAATGGTGGTATTTTAAGTGAAGAATGGGATAATAAATGCACTGAATTCACTCAGACTGAGGCAAGATAACCAGTGTTTCAAAATCATCCAAAGACAAACTGTTATGCAATTAAAAAACTACAATATTCACAGAATCTATTTACATTAGGTACACGTCTACCTGAGCTACGAGTCTTGCATCGGTTTCAAAACATCAGGTTTATGTGTGTACTGGTATTATTCAAAGATGACTTTATAATGCTGATTTAATGTGTTACGTTACAGGTTAATGCAAACAGGAAACAACACGGGTGATTTCTACCAAAAAAAACATTTAAAGTGCAACTACTGATGAGCTTTACCGCATTAGTAACAGATTAGTAACACATTATCTCGCACCCACTGAAAAATGACACCTGTTAAGACGTGATAGAGTTAAAGCTGATCATCACACAGCCGGGAACAGACACTTAGCTTACATTGTAAGGCTTAAAATGCTGGATCGCAGAACATATCTATATAGTTTTCTTTTGCATAAGAGAGTTCAGTGAAGAATCACTCAAAGTTAAACATAATTCAAATACATCTCGATACCCCACCTGAAAGTTGGTAATATTTAAAGATCATTCATTGCTGGAAAACATTGATATCAAAACTGATTCATTTCATGAATACATTCAGCAGGTCTCTTAATGCCATTTTATAATCATTTATACAAAAAAAAATATCAGCCTCTCTCTACATTATGAAAGAAGTCCACTGAGTTCAGAAAAGAGCAGCAGTTATTATCCGTGGCCCCGATCCTTTGGCTTTTTCAGACAGGCACATTTGGTGACACTTTCACTGACCCACGTGACTCGAGCTATCAATATCAGCAGAAAGCAGAGAAACTTCAAGTAAGACTGTGAAGATGATGTTAGAAAAAGATGCTGTATCTTTAGGTCATTTACACACACATTTTTTTTACATCCAGATTCCCACAACAAAGACTGCTTTATCCAACCGTGCCCATGTGAGAAAAGCACAGAGGGCAGGTGGATGCACCCTTACCTGCATGCTCCACCCAGGCAGCACCTCCACTTAAACCTAACAATGAGAAGGTGTCTGAAGCAAACCGCCTCCTGCCGTGTTGCACGTGTGAGAAGAGACGACTTTGATAAAGGCTCCGACGTGATTCGGAGTCCAGAGTTCACGTGTGAAGACATCTTTAGTCATGAGTGAGATTTCAGTGTGAGACTCTCAGAGCGTAGGTTAGTTTTTGTAGTGAAAGGACGTTAGTTACAACTATGCAAATTCTAGGTCAGGTTCCAGTTCTTTTTCTACGTCTATCCAGGACCGTTTCTTTGCGCTGGGGAAGTCCTTTCCTAAAGCACCGCGTGTTAAAGGCCTTGACGTCTTGGTAGTAGGGCTTTCAGTTGCCTTAGCGGAGGGACTTTGAAAACTGCATTTAAGTCTCTCTGAGCTGGATCTGAGGGGACTACTTGCAGGACGCTTAACTGGTGCTGACCTTCTTTTCGGAGGCCTTCCTCTGGGTCGTTTGACTGGCACAGGAATATCTGCTACTTTAGCGACATTGCCTGCAGGGTCCTTAGCTTTCATCTTGGTCTCTTCCAAAGTAATTTTTTTACTTTGTTTCTCTTCAAGGAGCACAGATTTTTCACCTTTGCCGACACATTTACTGGTCTCTTCTATCACACTACACTTTTCCTTTTCACCTACAGCAGTACTTGCGGGGTTCCTTCGAGGCCTGCCCCTGCTTCGGCGG
The DNA here is from genome assembly GCA_015106755.1 of Etia nguti. Taxonomy (NCBI): domain Eukaryota; kingdom Metazoa; phylum Chordata; class Actinopteri; order Cichliformes; family Cichlidae; genus Etia; species Etia nguti. Next base: position 59,585 of record VUQG01023369.1, read on the forward strand.
GCTTCTGGAAGGATTGGATCGGCCTTGGGCTTGACAGAACACACACGATTAAACCTCAAGTGGGCAGCTGAAAGAGTTGTGCTCACGCCTGCACCTGTGCTGCCCTCACTGTTGTTTTCTGTAGCTTTAAGATCCACTGAAGGCACAAACATTGATTTTTTAAGGGTGGCAAGCTCAGCCAGGGGGTAAATTACACCGGAACCTTTCGAATCGGAATCTGAAGATTCCGTTTTGCTCTCTAGGTTATGCCCGGTTTTCGAATCCAAAGGCGGGTCCGATGCAGATATGGTCGTGTCTGATGGCTCAAATAGCTTCACATTAGCTGAAGAGCTAGCATCACCCTCCTCTTCATTCTCCCTGGGTTTCATGACCATGAGTGTATAGAAGCCTTGGCCAACTGTAAGATAAAAAAAAGTACACAAACATATGCAATAATATTATACTAACAAATTTAAATGGAAGATGATTTAAATTTGGTGTATTAACTGATCTAAGTGCTTACTTGGTTTCAGACATGAGGGAAGTATGAGCCTGCCAGTCTTGGAGCGAATAAGAGGAAGAGCCAGAGGCTGTGGAGTTTGAACATTCCTGCTGGTGTAGTTAGCTGTTGGGGATACAGGCGAGGCTCCTTCTTTGGCTGTGGGGACCTGAGGTGAAGCTTTGCCGGATGGGACTTGAGACTGCTGATCTGTTTGGGAACTGGAAATGTGGGAACCAGTAGCCTGGTCTGGCTCTCCAGAAGCTTTCTGTTTGACATCTAAGTTTGACGGAGACTTTTTCTCTTGGACATGGTCACCTTGCTCAATTTCCACCTGGGACCGGGGTGCAGCGTTTGCAGCCTGGGCTGGAGAGGATACCAGCAGAGGCAGAAGTTTAGATATAGGTGTCTTTGCACAGGATTCAGTTGGAGCTTTTTGCGGGAGGGGCTGAAGCAGGGTTATCGTCGCTTTTAAATTGTGTGGAGTTTTAGCTGTGTTAGCCTGAGAAGGAGCCCCGAGGTCAGGCTGTACTGAAGATGAGAGTGTGGGGTTAGACTGGGGAGCAGTGGTTTGTAGTAAAGCAGCTCTGGACTGTAGCAGGTGGGAAAAGAAAGGCGTCCACTTCATTGTCTTCTCTTTCCTTTTCTGCTTTTCGCACACCTCCTTTAGTTTGTGCCTGATCACATTTTGAGACTTCCCTATAAATTTTATATTTGAAAAAACAGAAAGAAAAAAAAAACAACTTCAGCACAGGGAGTGAAACGTTCATGCACATATTATTACATGTCTGTTAGTTAAAATTTCCTAAATGTTTTGGTCAGAATTTGGGCGTGGTGTTATCATTAGTGAAAACTGATGAAAGCAGATCTGCTGGCGATCAAGTCTCTATGTTGACACAAGAGCAGGATGTAGTACACAAGTGATGGACAGCAAGCTTCGAGTTATTCTCTATGCAAACTCAGTGCATTCAAACAGTACAAAAACCAATACAGGGCAAGAAAATGTGCATTAATACAGAGTGTACATACCAGACAACCGAGAGAGTGTCTCTACATAGCCAGACTGGATCTGTGTCAGCATCTTCTTTGTCCCTTCTAGATGTTTGGAGGTCCTAACCAGGCTCTGAATTTCTTTCAGGGCCTAAAAAACACAAAATGGCAAAAACGAGCGTTGACAGTCAGGTCAAAAACTCACACATACAAGATTTGTGAAAAGGCGTTTGCTCCCTTCCTGATTTCCTGTTTTCATCAAACAAATTTGAATAGTAGACAAAGATAACACAAGTAAACACAAAATGCAGTTTCTAAATGAAGGTGTTTATTATTAAGGGGAAAAAATCCAAACCTACATGGCCTGGTGTGAAAAAGTGATTGGCCCTTAGACCTAATAACCGGTTGGCCAGCCTTAGCACAACAACTACAATCAAGCGTTTGCAGTAACTGGCAATGAGTCTTTTACAGCGCTGTGGAGGAATTTTGGCCCACTCATCTTTGCAGAATTGTTGTAATTCAGTTACACTGGAGGGTTTTCGAGCATGAGCCGCCTTTTTAGGGTCATGCCACAGCATCTCAATCGGATTCAGGTCAGGACTTTGGCTAGGCAACTCCAAAGTCTTCATTTTGCTTTTCTTAAGTCATTCAGAGGTGGTATTGCTGGTGTGTTTTGGATCATTGTCCTGGTACAGAACCCAGGTGCGCTTCACCTTGAGGTCACAAACAGATGGCCGGACATTCTCCTTCAGGATGTTTTGGTAGACGGCAGAATTTATGGCTCCATTTACCGCAGCAAGTCTTACAGGTCCTGAGGCAGCTAAACACCCCCAGACCATCACATTACCACCACCATATTTTACTCTTGGTATGATGTTCCTTTTCTGAAATGCTCTGTTAGTTTTACACCAGATATAATTGGATACACACCTTCCAAAAACTGTTGTCTCATAAGTCCACAGAGCATTTTTTTTTTCCAAAAGTCTTGGGCATCATCAAGACGTTTCCCAGCAAAACTAAGACGAGCCTTGAGTCGTCCCTGCACTCTTGGAGTAATTTTGGTTGGCCGGCGTTCACCATTTGTGTATAATGGCTCTCACTGTGGTTCGCTGGAGTCCCACAGCTTTAGAAATGGCTTTCTAAACTTTTCCACACTGAGAGATCTCAATTACCATTTTTCTCATTTGTTCCTGACTTTCCCTGGATCACGGCATGATGTCTGGCTTTTGAGGATCTTTTGGTCTTCTCCGCTTTGTCACACAGGTTCTATTTAAGTGATTTTTTGATTAAGAACAGTTGTGGCAGTTATCAGGCCTGGGTGTGGCTAGCGAAATTGAACGCAGCTTTCCAAAGTGTGTGCGATCACTTTTTCACACAGGGCCATGTAATTTTATTCCCCTTAATAATAAACACCTTTATTTAGAAATGGCATCTTGTGTTTACTTGTGTTATCTTTGTCTAATATTTAAATTTCTTTTGTGATCTGAAACATTTAAGTGTTTCAGATCACACTTTCACACCACTGTAAATCACTTCACTTCATTATAATAATCTTCAACTATTTGGAAATGTTTGACAGTTTTCTCCCCTTTTAAACAAGTTTAAACAAGTACAGATTAAAAGAGAACTGTCTTTTTGCTGAATACAGGCTACTAAAAGCTTTGTATTCTTGATGCAGGAAGGTACTATATATGTGCAAAGGTCTGTACGTGCTAGCAACAGTTTACAAGTTTACAAACTCAAACTGATTCGGACCAGAGGAAACAAACTATAGGTGTGAAAACACCCACAAACTCTCAATGTTTTTCCATTGAGAGGAACTCAAATTTAAATTTATCTTTAAAAGTTTTCAAGTATGTAGTCCGATGCAAATACTGTGGTAGTATCTGTGCCAACTTTCTGGCACTCTGCTGACTTGGTTTGGTCACTAAATTTTTATTTGGATACTTAATGAGAACATGACCTTGTAATTGTTATAAAAAGTATTAAAAAGTAGTAGAAAGTGCACAAAACCTTTAGTGGAATTACATTTTCCCATTAGTTTTCTTGCAGTTTCCACTTTAGCTAACCAGAAGGAAAAATGCAGTATGCAGAACTGACCAATGACAGGAGGCGGAGCCTGGGGGCTCTTGGGTCACTCCGTAGGACAGCCTGGAGTTTATCGAAGAGGTTTCGCTGTTCCGATCTTCTCAGCCGTTCTAGCACTGTGTGGTTCTCACGCCTCTTTTTGTTTTTTGTCTCACCAGGTTCATTGAGATCCTGGAGGAAACGTAGTGAAAACTCAAAACACACTATATATACTGTCTTATGATACAAAGAATTAGGTGTTCCAACTATATCTAAATAAAGTGAGGGCAATTAAATATGGCGGTCCAAGCTGGACGCTTGTCTTACCCGGGAGTCGAATTCCAAAAATGATCCCAAATCTTCACTGGAATCTCTAAATGATGATAAACAAATTTCAGCTTTGACGGTAAATAACAATTTTATGCTTTAATTTCAACATCCTGATGTTAATTTTTTATTACCGTGATTGCAGTAATTCCTTGGAAACAGCTTTCTTCAGTTTAGCAATGGCCATTTGTTGTTTCATTTCTTCTACAATCTCAACATCCACCATCTCATCCTGAAGACAACATCATTCATAATGAGCTTTTTAAAACAATGCCAGGATTAGGCAGACTACTTTTTCATATTTTCTAAAGTAATTCAGTGTTTTTATAATTAGAGTTAAAGATGAACCAATTTGAATTTTTGCACCCAGTTTCAATTTTACATGTATTTAAAAGTTGGACTGATTTTTTTCTATGAGCTGACAGCTTACATGATTTTTTTCTTTATATTCATACCAAACCATTGTCCACTTACAGTTTAGAGGACCTTCCATTAAAATAAATCACTAAGCACTCAAAGAAAATAAAAAATAAGTAAACTGTAATTCTCAAACTTACATCTTCGTCTCCCTCTCCTTCAGAGTCTGATGAGTAGGAGCTTGTGTCTTCTGAAGCGACGTCTAGGTTTGACTCTGCCTGCTTGCCGTTGGCCTCATTGCCCTCGTCTGATTGGATCTTCCCATCACAAACCAGCTCAGGGGAGGAGCCGGGCTCTACTAATTTGCTGCTTAAAGAGCTCTTGACTGTGTTCACTGTGTCCACAGCAGGACACCCAGCTGCACCGTCTTTTTGTAACAGGACATCATTGTTCGCCGTGTTTGCTGCGCTTAGATGTCCTGACTGTTGTGCTGCTCCATCAGCTCCGGGCACTGGGAGCTGAATGAGGGTAAAGCCCCCGGGCAGGGAAACACCAGGTAGCTTCTGTCCTCCGGTGCTCTGGTTGGACGGAGGGCAGATCCTGAAAGAATAAGTTCCACTCTGTCCTAAAAAGCTGGGGCTTTTCAGTGATTGTGAGACGGTGAGCGAGACAGGCGAGCATGAGGAGCTGCTCTGGAAGGAAGTGTCTGAGTTGTGCTGGCCTGAGGCAAGTGATTGGACAGAGCTGATGTTGGATGATTTCTGTGACTGTTGGCCCAATGAGATACGTCCCTTGCTCTGAAGGCATGGATGGAATAAGAGAACTGGAAAAAAGAAACATGTAGTTCAGGATGATGAGATGATAATATATACATTATTTTAATATAACTGTGTTTTCAGTGATACATTTTTACTTCTATTTGATTAAGTTGATGTCACTTCTTGAGGTTCATTTACCCTCTATCAATTCTAATGCTTTAACAAATCATCTGGTCCTTATCGCGTCCCAAAATTATGAACCCCAGATGACATCTTACACCGTTCTATTATTTATTTAACAAAAAATACGCTAAGAAGGAAAAGCAATGTTTGAAAAACTAAGTCTAAACAAGCCTAGGTACTCTTTTACTGCTTCAACCGAAACTGAGAGAAGAAGCCAGTTGCTGATAACCAAAGGCACTTTATTAGCTGATCATCAGCAAGGTTGAGCACCTCTATAAAAGCAGAAGGTTGTTTGCAGGATAGCGCATTCACAATTCCAAGGAGGAAAGACATCAGCAATGACCTTAGAGAACCAATTGTTCCCCATGAGTCTCTGATGGCTTAAAAGACCATGACTCTACAGTGAGAATGATTATTTACAAGTAGAAAACATCAAAGACAGATGTCAATTTTTCCAGGAGTAGATAACTCTGAAAATTCACCCTTAGGTCAGGCTGTGCAATGATTGGAGAAACTGCAAATAACCCAAGTAGTTCATGAGAGTACAACAAATACTGAGCAAGTATGGCTTGTCTGGGAGGGTTGCGGGGAGAAAGGATTTTCTCTCTAAAAAGAACATGGCAGCACAGCTCAAGTTTGTAAAGCTGCATCTGAACAAACCCCAAGATTTAGGAACAATGGGAATGGAAAGACCAAAGTGGAGATGCTGATCGTCATAAACCACAGCACCACGTTTGGCCAAAACCAAATACCAACTTGTCAAGCACGGTGGTGTAGGGGTGGTAATTTGGGATTGTTTCGCAGACACGTGACTAGGAATTGGAATCGAGAATTAGTTCTTGTAGAGAACTGGAAAACAGTGGCGCAGTCTCTAGCGTGGATATGGGCATTACTTTTATTTTTATTCCACAAAAGGTTAAGAGCATGATGGTAAAATGGAGACAGCTCTAGGACAGAAACAACTGCATCATACTGTTAACACAACGCTGGCATGTTTCTACAGTAGAATCACCATGACA
>VUQG01023369.1:65783-80433 GCA_015106755.1 Etia nguti
CATGACAAAAAAAAAAAAAACCAAAAAAGGGCCTGAGATCCACTTACGAGGACATTATACTGCCACTGTTCTATCAAAATGTAAAATGAATGTCCTCATATGTGAATATCAGGCCCTTGTAGGGCACAGTTAGGTAAAAATATTATTCTTTGTTTTTACATTTATCGGGTCCCAAATGGCAAAGAGAAATTAAAAATGCATGCAATGAAAGAGTTCGGGTCTTAGGAGGTTCAAATATGTACTGGTTTCCATCTTTGATTTGTGCTGTCGGCTTTGTGTAAATACCTAAATACTAAGAGAAAGACCATGCTTGTCCTCATCGGGATAGGCATATGTATTGGTGTGTGGGGTTGTAGCCTGTAGGTTTATATTTTTAAATGGCAATTATGAGACAGTGTGTTTCAGATCATTTCACAGAGTAACATGAAAGTAAAGTAACGAGTAGTATAACGACTGTCTTTATCGTGGATGCAGTTAAGTAACGTACTGCATTACTTTTAAGAAAAGTGTTCTGTGTAATAGCAATAATTACTTTCTTTAAAATAACAACCCCAACACTGATAACAACAAATATCTCCAACATTCACAAAGATTTGAACACTCAGCATGTAACTAATTTGCATGAATGTAATGTCTTTGATACGCTGCTTAGAGACTGTGGTGACTCTCAAAGTGGAGCCAATGAGGATCAATAAGGAATCGGAACTGCTAAATTCTTATCAATTCCCATCTTCAGGACCTGAGTGCTTTGGAGTCACTGAGTCAACCCTGAGCTTCTCTGTATACTAAAGTATTCCAGAGTCAAACGTGAGGCCATCTGTCTGACAGCTAAAACTTGACCAAAACTGAGTCATGCAACAGGACAATGATCCCCAGCACTGCAGTTTACAACAGAATGACTGAAAACAAAAGAATCAAGGTGCTGCAATGACCCAGTCAAAGTCTAGACCTCAACCTGATTGGATCGCTGTGATGGGAACTTAAGACAGCTGTGCATAAATGAATGCTTGCAAACCTCAATAAACTGAAGCAACACTGTAAAAACGAGTGGGGCAAAATTCCTCCACAGCAATGTGAGAGACTGGTAAAGACACACAGAGATCAATTACTTCAAGTTACTGTATGATGGGGTGTACTTAGCTTTTCACGCACATTTCTGCTATTGATGTGAGGTGGCATTTCATAATTTTAGAGCCTGGTAAGAATCAAATGTTTTATTATGTACTAAATCTCAGAAATAAAAGTGGCGCACTTTTTTCACATGACTATACAGTTTCAGATCATGCTCAGCTATAACACGTGAAAAACCACATTTACTAAGTGCCTTTCCAAACAGACAGTCCTGTTTTTCAGCGTCATGTCCTTTAAGACGAACAAACATCTTGCATAGTATCTCTAATGGTTTATATGCACACACACTTACATGCAAGTATTAGGTGTGAATTACAGGAAAAAATGGGTGAAGAACTAAGGAAAAGCTAAAATGAGTTTTCAGCAGTCAAAAGGCAAACCACTGATTTAACCGACTTGATGGGCTGAGGAAGTGAGTTTCAAAATTTAGCGGCTACAACCTCAAAAGCACAGTCAGCTCTAGCACTGCTGCAGAAAAAGGACCTGGACCATTTAAGGCTTTGTATGTGATTTTTAAATGAATTCTGATTTTCACTTGGAAGTCAGAGAAAGGGAAGGAAGAACAGGAGATTCACAGGCAGCACATTTAGGAGGTGGTAGTTTTGAATAAACGCAGGTCAGGTATGTAAAACAAAGCGCCTCTGCTGTAGTCTAGCAACAGAGAGACAACCTTACCTGGTGATGGCGTTAGTGTCTTCAGATCAGTAGTTTTCCTTGCAGCGATATTTGGACTGACTAATGAGCTTGCAACTGTTACGGCGCCAGTTCTTGGAGTGCTGGTTTTATGTGTAGAGTCTGGTTTCTGAGAATTTTTCTGAGGAATATCAACTGAAGCGCTTAGGCGTCCTGTGATATAGGCAGCAAGGCGGTTAGCTGGATGCAAAGATCCCATCTTTCCAAGCTGCAGTCTGGCCTGATTGTAGGATTTGCCATTTACCTGCAGAGGAAGGAATGCATATGTATATTTTAGAAAGTATCTGTATCTTTCTGCTGGTGTAGTTGTGTGTGAGTTAGTCCTTAAATAGCCACAAACTGTTATCATTTCCAAAGGATAAATCCAATTACCGAATGCAAATCTCATTTTTTCCCCCCTTCAACATCCAAACCTCAGTGCATTTTTTGACAATCTCTGACTGAGAATTAAAAAATTTCCAGGCACATGGATATATTTGATACCACTTTACAAAGCCCTTACCTGTATAAGTCCAGGTGCTTGGCAACCAGCAGGTTTTCTCTCGGCTCTCAGCGTGCCAGCAGGCATCACCCCACTCAGAAAGGGTGTCACTCCAAACCACACCTGCGGCTCTTCGATTTGGCCATCTTCCTCCTCTGCATCAGTCTTCTCATCAAGGCCTTTACTGGTATGCATTTCCTCATCACTGTCACATTCATCATCATCATCACAATCACTGGCTTTTGATGGTTTGCTAATTTGCACCTAGAAAAAAAAAGTACATAACTTTGTCATATTGGAAACTGTAGAGAACCCCGTACATCACGTCATCACAAGAAAAAGCAACAAAGCAAAGAAAGTGAGGACAAATGTTCCAACAATCAACAGCAACAACATTACACACCCAGTAGATAGCCACTGCGGAAGCCACTGCAACATGGGAAGTGCCCAAACAGTAGTACCCAGAATGGCAAATCACAACAACAGTCGCCTCAAGCAGATATGAACATGCTTACAAAAACATTTTTGTTTCTGTAGCTTACTACACCCAAACTGTAAAGAGTGATTTTTTTAACAACTCATCCATTTAAACAGCATTAAGAGTTCAAATTAGCATTATTATAGGCATGGTAACAGGTGTGAGAAGACATAGGCTGCTGTACCCAGTAGCAGCACATAGTATTTGTACTGCCTAATACAACTAAATACAATTGCTCCTGACTTTAGGCATCAAAACATGATTTCGCAATCTCGAGGGTAACTCTTTCTAGTATAGTCTATACCCAAATCTTCAGTACCTGATAGGTGACGATGGAGCTGCTGGGCTTCCGCATAATGATCTTGCTGATTGGCCGGATGCGGTAAGGACCAATGTAGAAACGTTGGGAAAGCTGATCATGATTCATCCGCTGACATAAAGCCTCCAGGATCATCCTCTGGTCGTTCTGCCACCGACACACTGACTGGATCTGTATTTGCTTCCTTGCTCCTACTTCACTAGATGCAGTTTCCTGAGATGCGTTTTCACCTGGAGGTTACAGGGAAATATGTTTTTGAACAACTACAAACACCTTTAATATCACACTTGACTACAGTGCAACTATTTTTCTTACCTGCTTTGTTTACAGTTGGTAAAGTGCTGTAGTACTTCTCAGTGTTTTTTTGTGGTTTTGTTGGGGCGTTTGGTGCAAAGATCTTAGGCTCTATGGTGACTTGAGGAGGCGGCTTGCTATTGAACTCTCTTACACGAGCACATGTCATCATGCTCTCCAAATATTTATACACTGGATCCTTATCTTCTTCCCGTATCTGCAATCAGGATTTTAGTCTCTTTTTAATGAGATTACAGGACAAATTGTAAACAAATGCAAAGAAAAACTTCTTTCTTTTGTTTTTTGCAATTGACGAATTAGTGATTATTAATATGACAAAATATTAATCTTCAGCATCAGCAGTTCTAACTAGTGACTGAAAATTTAATTTAAAAAAAAAAAATGCCTGTTGAAAGCAATTTTATTTTACCGGTTGTGGAAGTACACTGTTGCGTTTTTGGACCTTTGGTGTAACCACATAGAGGGGCGCAATTTTTGGAATAAAAACTGCTTCTGGATCCTCATCACTGCTGTTAGGCTTCCACAGTTTATTAGCATGTGAGCCTTGGCGAGGCTGGACCACGTGTTCCATATTAGTCATCGCTGGGGAGGGCAAAAAGTATCTCATTAACACTTGTGACCAAACTGAGCAAAGAAAGTCATGACTCTGAAAGACTGCGGTCAGAATCAGGGAAAAAAACTTCAACAACACACAAACGATACTGAAATAACTTGAACTCGATCTTACAGTAAACAGGATGTTCTACGCTCTCCCCCGTGGACATCTGCTTAGTGATCTTGCGTTTGAAGCAGGCACAGCCAAACATGCATTCAGGCCGCCTGCAGTGGAGATGGCCTCTGTTCAGGTGCTGCAGACTGGAACACACACAGCCGAGTCTGCAGAACTCTTGACCACATTCAGGTCCAGCAACTTTATTTGGAGGGAGGGGTGCTTTCAAGATCTGGCTGGGCTGCGTCTGATTAAAATGAGAAGTGAGAGTGATCAAAAGAGTTTGAAAAATCATTTTTGTTCTTTTCTTTAATGTAACATCAGTTTTCTACCCCCTTTACATGTGATATTATAAAAGCTAGGGTGAATTTTAAAATCTTTACTACAGAATGAAACAATGAAGTCAACACTGACATGCCCGCCCATGACATTCCTACACTTCCTGTAGAGGACACACATGCTACATACCTGTTTTGTCAGTACTACAGACAGAGCAGCTGACAGCCTCTCTGTAGTCAGCTGTGTTCTACTGAGGCCCTGGTTCACAGCTGCCATCTCCATTTCCAGCAGCTTGTGCTGGAACTTGGTGAGCCCCGAAGGTTTGTACATCGCCCCCTGGTTCTGACCAATGCTCATCTCTGATCTTTGACTGACACCTGGGTGGTCTGCAGACAACCTAGGAAGAAACATGAAATGAGCAGATAAGAATTGTTCATTAAAAAGATGCACTGATGTGGAGCAAAACTAAATTATAAACAGCTGCAGGACAACAGTTACAGTACTAATTAGAAAGCAAGGAAACCTATGAATATGCCCACCAGTGTAATGGGGAAAAGGGGGGTTACAAGATCAATAACTGCAGTCCTTTTTTAGTGGATGTGGCTGGATTTGGATAACCCAAAAATTACAGTATGGGTGAGAAGGAAATGGATGAGAATTAAAACCTTTGATTGAAAAAAATAAAGATGTATAATCACTAAACAAACTGATTTAAAAAAAAAAAAAAAAAAGTGAATGGACTAAAAAAGATAAATTGTGCAAAATAATTTCATGACTCACAATGTAACATTTAGTTTTTTTCCCCCTCTTTCTATTAATTGTATTAATTATATTTCTATAAATACAATTTTAATATCAATTTAATAGATAAATTTGGATTCTACATTGTTCGAAAACAGTCTACTACAATGCAGTAGTTTTATGAAACTCATAAACAACTAGTGGAAAAAATACTGATGGCTGCCGGTGCTACTTCTCTGTTGTTGCTACCCCTCCTAATAAGCCCCTTTTCCATTGGTACCTACTCACATCGACTCACCACGGTTCGCCACGGCTTTCAGAGTTTTCCATTAGGTCGTAGTACCTGGTACCAGGTACTAAAATAGTACCTGCTCGGCCCGAGTTTCAAGTGATTTAAGCAGGTACTAAAATGTGACGTCGTCAGACTGCATGCCACCGATTGCCTGGTCAGTGGCGTCATTCAATGAGTCATGAGTGCGTCGACCATGCAAATTAGGTGGTACTTCATTGTAATGGAAAACCTTTCAATCCGAGTCGAGTTGTGGCGAGTCGATCCGAGTAGGTACTAATGGAAAAGTCCCAATCCTAGGTGACTTCCTTCTTTTTTCTTTCTTTTTTTTTTTAAATAGAAAAATGTACCTCTAACTTTGACCTTCAGGCCAAGGTCACTGAGATTCAAACTCCTCTGGGACTAGTAGATTCACCTATGGTATGGTTTGAAAATCCTAGGTTGACTAGTTCTTGAGTTATCCTGTTCACAAACTTGGGTGTCCACACCACCCACCCAACCGTCGAGGTGACGATAATATCCCATCGGCTTTTTACGGCTTAGGGGTAAAAAGCTTTTGGTGGATAAATTGAAGAATAATTTAAAGTGCATTAAAGTCACAAAAGAAAGAAAAGTCTGAGAGTGCAGGTGGAGAGGTGAAATTCACTTTAAGCTGGTATCAAGACAAATATGATAAAACTGGCATAAAATTTGAAGCTGCATTTTGAAAAGCATCAACTAATTCTAAATTTCTAAAATTCTAGATTGCCGAATGTACGTAACTACAGCAAATCAGTATATTTAGAGGCCTTTCATAAATACAAACACAAAAAGTCAGTATCAGTGATCATAATGGCATTTTCTTCCCGTTTTGAAATTAAAAATCTTTGGTTTTGTTATATCTATTTTACAAGAAATGTCACCTAGGAGAAATTATAAATTCTTACTATTGCAACAAAGGATCGATTCATAACTCAAATAACCTTTAGCCACACCAGTAGCCAAATTCAGTATCAAATTCAGAACACAAAAAATGTGATCAAATGTGACAAAATTTAACACATATCCTTACCTCTGTGAAACTCCCTGATTCTGGGTATTACTAGAACCACGAGCATCACTTGGATGCCTCAGCGAGGACGCAGCCTGGTATGTGAACTTAGCTCCTGCTTGATGGGGGGCTGCTGGCGTGGTCAGCGGAGGGGCAGGTGACGTCAGAGCAGAATAAAGCAGTGGTTTGTGGGATAGGGGACAAGGCCTGTTGGCCCCCACTGGGAATTTGGAAGGAGCCTTTCGATGCTTGAGAACGCTGTCCAGGGTCTTTACATAGCTGGAGCTTTTAGCGGGCAGCTGATAGGACACCGAGCCCTCTGGGTTTGTAGAGAATGCAGCGGCGCGCTCGCTGATTTGCTGAGCTTCGCTTTCCAAGTACTCATCCAACATGTTGCTGCAGAAGGCAGAGAGGTTCTTTTGTAATCCTTTTTGAGAGAAAGAAGAAAGAGACTTTAATTTATTGAGGAAGAATAATGAATCAGACACAAGTACTTTCAGCTGGTTTCAGCTCAGTTAATCTTTTGGTAATTAGAATGACTACACTAATCCCACAGCATGATAAAAGGAACACTGCAGCAACAATATGATGAGCAGCCCTTACCTTCACTGTTGGAAGAAGATGTTTCCTTGCCTTTTATGAACTTGTTTTTCCACCCCTTTATTTTCGTCATGTCACTTGTCTTTCCCGTTCTGGAGATGAAGGGTAGTGCCTCATCTGTGCAGCAAACATAATGCCTTTAGTTACAGGTCACAGCACACTATTATGTTTTAACAATTCCGGCCTAAGTTGTGCAGCAGAAACACAAATTTTAATCAGAATTTGATGTCAATTTTATTCTCTTTGCTGAGGAGAAAATTGTACTCCTTCAAGTTCAGCTGCCCTTTTCTTATCTGACCGCCCAAGATCCATTACCTAATCGCTTCTGTCCTGACATTATGCAAAGGTTCAATGTGACATGACTGACAAACTGATCAAGAAAGATCTGCAACCTCATATTACACACATCCCTTAAAAACACACACAACAAATCTCAACCCCTAAAAAAGAATCTGAGATTTCCAACTGCTGTTCGGTCTCTGCGTCATAGCAGCCGATGTCACCAGCGATGGCTGTCATCACTTTGGCATGAATGTTTGAAACTAGTGGAGGGTACGGAGGTTGTTTAACATTCCAGTCAGTACCAGACTCCTTATTACAGGAGTATCGATAAGCACTAGGGGAAATGGTGCTTTTTGTATTTTTGTGAGTTTAATTAATTCCAATAAAGCTGTTAAAACATCCTCTTACAATGACGCTGGTGATCACGTCTGAAGTTCTTTACTTTACTGGAAAAAAACAGAAAAGCAGCTAAATGCAACACACCGAATGTTAAGGTCACACTCAGTATTTTAAAAATAGATCTCTAGTTAAGACTGGGAGACTTTCCGTGCTTCGGTTTTCAATACTTTGCTAAATTCTCCTAATAAGTGACGAGCAGCACTAAGAGCTTCACCAGTGTATTGCAATCAGACGCTTGAATCAAACTTGCTTTAAATCGACAGACACAGCCATCCATGCCACACCAATTCCCCAAGTTAGTCAATATGAACTTAGTTAGTCTGCTTTGAAGCAAGCTTTCCAAAAAGGCATAAAGAATTAACTTGTGATAATTAATTCACTGCTCATAGCGGTTAATATTTCTAGCTAAAGAGCAATTATAACAATTGCTGGTAAGTAGGTTTAGTAAAAAGTACGTGGTATCTCAAATCAATTCATCTTTAGTTATATAGCGCCAAATCACAACAACAGTCACCTCAAGGCACTTTATATTAGAAGGTAAAGAATCCATAATAAAAGAGAGAAACCTGGAACAATTAGATGTCATCTTAAGAGCAAGGAAGGAAAAACTCCCTCTAAACAGGAAGAAACTCCGGCAGAACTAGGCTCAGAGAGGGACAGCTGTCTGCCGTAACCGGTTTGGGGGGTGAGGAGAGGGGCGCAGCACATTTTTTTTAATTTAAAAACCCTTTAAAAGCGTGCTTTACACCAAAAAAATAATAATACTATAAACGGGTTCCTGAAAAAATTCTGCAAAACGCATTCACAGTTTTTACATGAAATAACCCAACAGCAAGTAATCCTCCAATCACAGTTCCAGAAATCAGCAGTTTCCAAAAGTTTGACAGAAGACTTAAAAACAGTCACAGCTGATGAGGTCATCTGGGAGGTCATTCCAGAGTTTTGGTGCAACAACAGCAAAAGCCATGAGCTCCCTTTGAAATAAGCTTCAACTGGGGGATGAGCAGGAGTGATCGAGAGGCGGACCTTAACGACCTTTTAAATATTTCTATGACTTTTTTATACAGACGGAGCCAGTGAAAAACTGCTAACACTGGAGTAATAAGATCTCTCTTTTTCCAGTCAGTAATCTGGCTGCAGCATTTTGGACTAATTGTAAATGGGCAAGAGATGATTGACTAACTCCGGCATACAGTGCATTACAGTAGTTCAGCTAAGATGAAACAAAGGCATGTTTAACTTTTACTATATCAGAAGATTTTTTTAAAAATGAGTCTGGAGGAAACTGCTCTTAACCACTGCACTTGTTACATTACTATCAGAGACACACTACCAAACACAAACACACCTGCTGAACATGAAGTTTAGATGAAATATTATTAGTGGGCTTTTCACTGTGTCGAAAGTAGATATGATCACTTGTTGTGCAGCTTTGTGACTGCACCAGATAGTTGTTTAATAAAAATGCAGAAAAACTCTTGTTTTATATAAATCACACCAAAACACAAAATCACAGCTTTTACAAAAGGTGCCTCCTCGTTTAGATATTATCAGTCACTATTCAAGAAGTCTAATGTGACTCGCTCTAATTTGCCACTGACATCTCCACTTACTGCACAGGTCACTGTACCATTTAAAGGACTTTCCGACAGTCTCACATTGATTAGTTTTCAGCAATACTTAAGACTACATAAAACAAGTAAAACTCAAATAACAAAAGCTTACCTATTGTGTGTCCACCTATTTTCTAACTATGACAACAGCATACGACAAATTACTAATAAGATATTGTGTAAAAGAAGGAATCAAGGAACACTGATCAAACATGCACAAACTGTCAAAGATTCAGCTCAACTTACCACCAGCAGACACAGTGGTGGTCTTGCTGTGTTCTGGAGGTGGCAGTGGGAGGGAAACACCCAAATACTGCAGGTCAATGGGCATAGTGAGGTCTAAGGAACTCAACTTCAAGCCCACTGAGAGAAACGGCAAAAACAGTGTTTTGGGTTGGGGTTTTTTGTGCTTTAGTTTATTTTATAAAACACATGCAACAACTTGAAAGACTATGCCCGTTGTGTACTCACCCTCCTGCAAGACAGGATGGATAACTTGTCTGTGTTTGTGGACTCGGAGCTCATTCAGCAGCACAGACTCGAAACGAGCCATCTTCTCCTCATCGGTCTCTGGATTCACGTCCACTGTCAACACCACAGATATAATTTCAGATTCGGGCAAACAACATTAAAAATGTATATCAAAGATTCCACAATAATGTTTAAAGAAAAACTGGGTTTTAATAAAAAAGGCACAAAAATATTTGTTTCATAGTTTGATCAGCTGAAGAAAAAAAAGAAAAAAAGAAAAGAAAATCCTCACATTGGTCACTTGTTTCTGTCGATGGTGCCGGTGTTGTTAGGGAAGCCAGGGATGCTGACGATGAGGTACTGACCATCTTGTTCCTGACATGAACCTCAAGAGCTTGCTGTGACATAAAAGAACATTAAAGCTTAAAGATTTATTTGACGTTAGGTGGAATGTTGAAGGAACCACCCCTCCCTTTATTAAATGAAACTACACCCTCTGGAGACATGCCGATGTGCTCTGAGCATCCCATGCAATCACTTTCAGTGTTTTACCTTTGAGGTGAACGACACAAACAGCAGGCCTTCTATATCATCCATCTCCGGTTGCATAGCGCCTGTCAGTGATGGGCTGTGGACGACTGTGGAGGAGGCTGCTTTAGTTTTACACTCTCTTCCCCGGGAATTTGCCCAGCGTCTGTTTATCCTCTTCCTCCTCTTACAGAATCGAGGTGATGATCCAGGGGTAGACGTTGAGGAATTAGGAGTCACAGATCTTGCTTTAGGCGACATCCATACTTTTAAGCCCTGCTGCACCTCAGGGGCTACACTGGTGGCAGCGCTTTCTTGCTTGGGTGCAACAAGCACAAGCTCACCAAGAGCATGTTTGCCTCTTATGCAGGGGACATACGGTTCATCTTTTCTAGCAGGTTTAGACATTATGGGCTTCAGTACCAATCGGGTCTCTTGCACATTTGATAGAGAAGCAGAGTCATTTTGACTGTTTGCACTGTAAGACATATGAAAGTTAATACTGGTTATTGATACCAAACAAGTGGATTTAATCATGATCTCAGTGCAAAATCCTTTCATTTGAGATGGAGCAGCATGTGGCAGTGGCATTTTAATAAGCTATTTCCAGCTGTTTAACTGGCAATTTCACAAATTCCTACACCTAATGAGGCAGTCAAGTAAGGAATTAATAATGCATGCAATCCAATACAAACAGCTTGCAAAAATGTTCTGATTATTATACTTTTATACTGCGTTCAGACAACCGCAATATTTGTATTAGTATATGAAGTATTTCCTCAATTAAATTTGAAGAGGTGCAAAATAAATGAATCAGAACTTGTGCAAATATTCTGAGTTTACACGCTGCAGTCGTTTTTTGCAGCGATTCACCACGTGCTGTTCCACTGTGGTGTATTCTATGTAACACACACACTATCAGTTTATAGACTCATCAGCCACTTCATTGGGTAAACCTGTTCACTTGCTCAGTAACACAAACATCTCAACAGCCAATCACATGATAGCAACTCAATGCATTTAGGAATGTGGAAATGGTCAAGTCTACCCACTGGAAGTTCAAACCAAGCGTCAGAATGAGGAAGAAAGGTGACTTTGACTTTGAATGTGACGTGGTTGTTGGTGCCAGAATGGCTGGTCTGAGTATTCCAGAAAATACTGACCTACAGAGAATTTCCCCACACGCCTATCTCTAGGATTTACAGAGAATGGTCCAAAAAAGAGAAAATAATCCAGTGAGTGTCAGCTCTCTGGGTGGAAAATGCCTCGTTGATGTCAAAGGTCAGAGGAGAATGGAAAGACTGCTTTAAGCTGACAGGAAGCCAACCACATGCAGAAGAGCATCTCTGAATGCACGACATGTCAAACCTTGAAGCACAACACACTGACTGCCAACTGGACACTAGAAGCCTGGAAAAACATTGCCTGGTCTGATAATTTTCACCGCTCCTGATGGTGGTGTAATGGTCTGGGGATTTTTTTCTGAACAGACCAAAGCCGCCGTATGTCACAAATACTCTCAGACTAGTTTCTTGAACATGACAATGAGTTCACTGTACTTCAGTGGACTCAGCAATGACCAGATCGCAATCCAGCTGAGCAAATTCTGGTGGATGTGCAGCAGACAAATCTGCAGCAACTATTAGTTAGCCCTTTTCCACTAGTACCTACTAGGCTTGACATAGCTCGACTCTACTCTGTTTTGGTTGTTTTCCATTACATTTGAGTACCATCTAATGTGCGTGCGGTCGTTACAGCAATGCGGCCAAAAGTCCCAAGATGTCATTTGTATGCTACACGAATGCCACTACAAAGGAGGACGCTGAAGCAATGGCATACCCGCTGTTTGGTGTATGGCTTTTTGTCAGACTTAGGAACCAGGGTGTTTTTTGTGTAACCATTTCCCTCGTTGCCAAGTTTTAAAAAAAAATAATGGTTTGGATTTTTGTAAAGGAGACGCCCTCATGACTCACTGAACGATGTCACTGAAAGGCCAATTGGTTGCATGCAGTCTGTTGACGTCATATTTTTAAGCACCTCAGACTGCTCGGATCCCTGGCAGAGTAGGTACTAAAAAAAATATACCTGGTACTAGGTACTAGCACCTAATGAAAAACCCCAAAAAACAAGTTGAGGTGTGCCGAGCCGAACCGACCCGACCCGAGTAGGTACTAGTCGAAAGGGGCTATACGTGATACCATCATGCCAATATAGACCAAAATTTCTGAGGAATGTTTCCAGCACCTGCCATGAAGAATTAAGGCAGATCTGAAGGCTAAAGGGAGTCCAAACCAGTACTAACAAAGTGTAACTAACGAAGTAGTTGGTCAGTTTAGTTGTCCTTTAAAGTGATCCGTTTGATCATGTAGGATTTTTAGGTCAATGAAATGCATAGAACATAAATGTTCAGTTACTCCTGCACTTATAATTAACTAGACTCCATCACAACAACACAAAAGTATAACACTCACATAAAAGTATAATAGTTACTAACAGCGTGTCAATACAAAAAACACAATTCTCGCTTTTTTTGCTGTGACAACACAGCAATTTGCCAATGTTAAAACAAAGGAAGAAACCACACAAAACCCACCTCAGATCCAGTACCTCCTCCTGGTTTTCACTGGGTTCGGCGGGTTTGATCACTGTGTGCTGGTATTCCGTCTTCACAATAGCTTGAGCCTCTCTAGCGATTCTGTTCAGACGGGGGTTGTTCCCGTCCTCCCTAAAGCCCTTTGCAAACGGGTTGTGATTAATTTTCAGCTGGGTAATCCGAAAGTTCTGATACGTCGTCACAGCCATAAATTCAGTTTGTGGAAAAGTAAAGGTCATGCTTTCATGTCCCATAACTACAGGCTTGTCAGCTGTGGGCATGCCTCCATCTAAAACAGGTATTATGTGAAGCCTAGGAATGTAGCGATGCATGGAGTGTAAGATTATATGACCGTCCTGGTCTTGGGAGTTATTGGTCAGTTTGAGCTTGTAGAAGGACACCAAGCTGTTCATCCAATCTGAGCCGCGACAGGGTGAGTAATGGTGTGAAAACGCTCTGATCAGACCTTGGTTTTGATGTTCTGCTCGCCCGGTGACTTCCCATCTGGATGCACTCCAGCGGTACCTGTACTGACCCGATGGGACGATGGACAGGACCAGACTGTACTGCTGATTGGGATCTAGGCCAGTCAAGCGGTATCGGCAGTACGGGAACATGCGTCGGCCCTGCTTAGTGAGGATCATCTCGGTCCCACAACTGTAGAACTGCTTCCACACGTTGTTGTTTTCCAAAACGACACTGACACCTTTGAAGGTCAGCACCGCAGGAAAGTCTTTTTCCATGTCCGTGTTGCCAAATGTGGTCGCGGGCAACGCAGATGACCATGGTGTCGATTCGGGCATATTGACGATGCTCGTCTTCGTGCACGTTAGGGAGTCTGATGCAGATGTTATATGTAAGGCTTCTGGGCTTTTTTCAATAGTTCCTTCTAAGGTAGAAGCTGATGTTACTGCAGATTTAGCCGGGCTAGCTTCAGCGGGTGAAGAAACAGCAGCACTGCAATCATTACTCGCCATGGAGACAGCTTTGCTCTCAATCACTGTCTCACTAGTGAAATTAGGTCTTGTCAAGGTTGGGAACGGAGGAGCTGAAGAAGCAACGGAAGCAGGAGGAGCGGAGAAGGGCGCATTAAGCAAGGTGCCCTTCTCACCTTCCACTGCCTGGTTTTCCTCCATGGGTGGGAGCTCAGAGTCTAAGGCAGACATCACCGGTGACTCTGATCATCACACTGCGTGAGACACCTGACACACAAACAAAAAAAGACAGCGTTATTTGTACGCTATAACAATAAAACAAAATGAAGAACAAATATAATATAAACAACGATCAGAGAGGATGCAATTACAACTCATCTAAGCAGAACAAACAGTGGCAGGAAGTAAAGAGGAGCCTGGAAAGCTGCACCCAGAAATGTAAAGACTTTGAAATCACATGAAGATTCGCGATGAATGTTGCTCATCTTAAGTGTAAGGACTGGATGTCATGTCTCCGGTCACTGGATTCTGTGACTGCCGGCTGTTTGAATGTTTTGTAAGCAAACCGGACCAAATTTCAAGACATCTGATCTGCACGAATCATAAAAACGTCCCTTTGTGTTTGTCAGGACCAAACTGTAAAAATAACAAAATCACTGATCAAGAGATTGTTTTTGTTTTGATTTTCAGAAAGGCACACAAAAAATGCCCTGAAAAATAAATTAGAAACTTAAGGGGGGGGGGGGGGGGGAAAAAAATTTTTT
>VUQG01023374.1:0-13653 GCA_015106755.1 Etia nguti
CACAAATACACCCTTTATTTTCAGTGGCGTTTCATATCCTGGCATGCACCGGTGCAGGTGTCCTACAGATGTTTATTTGCCGTCCCTCTGTGCTGTGCAATTTGTTAGCTGCTAATCAGCAGTCACCTTTGCATTTCTGCAGCGACACGTGCTTAAATGTTGAACCGAATCGAAAGCTGATGTTACAATGGGTCACTGGAAACCTGCAAATGATGGACTGTGGCTTCCAAAATGACTAAAGGGATTTCGCTGCAATCAACAACCACTTTCAAAAATGAATTTGCAGCATTTTTGCAAACATTTCATCCAATGGGAGGGTTCTTCCTGGCTCAGAACAGGCCACTGCGGGGTCATTATGGAGAGAAGGAGACTGTTCTACATACAGCAAAGTCAAAGTCTGCGTTACCTTATTTGATTGAAGTTAAAACACATTTCCTGCTATTTCTGACTTTTTTGGACATTTTATTTATGCTTGTCTAAGATAAACAACAGAATAATGATGCTTTTCAGTCACAATAATTTAGGCTTTAGACAAATAAACCTTTCTCCTTTATGCAGTGTTTTTTCAGCTTCCTTTGTGTGCTCAGTTTTGAAAGATGCTAAATAAGCTGGATGTAAGAGAAAATTTGCATTTGATACCACATAATTGCAGCTATTCAATCACTGTATGGTAAAATGATCAACATTCAAAACCACAGAAACATCCCTTTAACCAATATGCACTCCAAAATATGTGCGTTGCACAAACCAGTCCCTTATAATATCACCAAATGTTTACAGCTTTCAAACTGGTTTGCATCTAAGTAAAAGAAATAAGCAAATATAAAGGACCAGGTCCTTATACTTTATGTTTTTTATTCCTTTAATAACAAAAACTATGACTTTAATAATTGTCCAAAAGTTGGACTCCAAGGTTAGGGAGATAGATAAGGAGGAAAAATGGAGGGGGGGGCATTTTTAATCAAAATGAGATGAATTGATAATTGCTGGATCATGAATCAAAAATAAACTCAAGATTCACATACATTTCAAGTTCATTGTTTACCTGAATAAACTTTCTATGGACTACACTGCTTTACCATATAGCTAACCAGGATATCTCAATTTTATATTTCATACAATAAAAACTTTAAAATCCGCATCCCATTATAAGAGATGGCAACGACACGGGCAGATTAAATTATGACAAAAGACTGTATATAAAAGATGGATATAAAGCTCCAAGCTGAGCATAATAGCAATCGCTATCTTCATAAACACAGACGTGTCAAACATGACTGACAGGACAATGCACGCTCACAAAGTAGGCCTGGTCTAAGTAATGCCCTACTTTAAAGTCTATTTTACCCCAAACTGGAGTTTAAATTCTGAAATTAGCATCGTATTGCATTTATAAAGACTTAAAACTAGCAACTGAGACCATAAACTCATGCTTCAAGTGTTTACAGGGCTCATAAATCAAGTTAAAAATAGAGTCCTTTTCTCATAGACTTCTATACAATCTGATTTATTTTTGCGACAAGAGGAGTCGCCCCCTGCTGGCTTTTATAAATAATGCAGGTGTAAAGTTTGTGGGCTTCACTTTTCCAACTGGGAAAATATGTCAGTCGTTTATGTCAAGTCTGTGGCTTTAACCAGGCACTAAGTGATAATCAGGAAATCAATATATATTAATACATAATATTTCACAATTTATTTGCATACGTGATGTTTACAACAACACAAATGTCCCCTTATTATGAATTCCACAATCACTGTTCCACAGAGGCCTCTTTGAGTAACCTCAGTGACCACAGGTTTCCACGTATGAAGATCCCAAACAAGCACCAAAAAACAAACAAACAAACAAAAAAAACAGCCATACATTCACCTTTAAATTATCCAAATTTCATCTTACTCACTTTTATGGCCCTCAGTATGATTCGCATCCCAAGATAGACGAATACCAAAAAGATAAACAGCCCGCTCACATGTATGTTGTGCAACAAAACACATCAATATTTGATCAGTTCTTTCAATAACCAGATATCCCTGCTTAAAAAGAAAGTTGGAACTCCGTATTCCCAAAGTGCCTTCTGTACTTTTTAGAATAAAACTCTTTAAATTCTGTTTACACTGAAACTTTTGCAGGAGCAAACCCCTCCCAATGCCACAGCATGGTGGCAAGAGCAGTGAGTAAAATGGGTTTAGACAAACAAACACACACACACACACACACACACACACACACACACACTGAGCGGCCACCAGTGGCTCTGCAGTAAGTTTCCCTTCAAAGGATCCCCTCAGGATAGACGTGCGTGAACATAATCCAAGGCCCCTTTGAAGTACGCACTTGAAATGTCTTTTGGCTCGGCTGCTGCGAGTGGCATCTCAGCCCTTTGGGTTATTGGAGAGGAGAAGCGCTCCTCGGCCGGCTCGAGGTGGAGAGGCAGCACCTGGTGGTCCCCGCTGCCTCTCCTTGCCATATTTCACACATTTAAAGTACACTGGGTGCTGCTCCCCTCAGCCGCCTCGCTGCCGCAGCCAAGAGGTATAAACGGTGCTCTGGTTTTCTGCCGGATAAAGCACAAGTACATTTTGGAGTGGATTTTAATAAATCCAGTGTGGCTTTGTCGCACAGTGGAGTTTCACTTGTACACATATTTCACTGCAGGCGGCCGCTCTAAAGGGCAGGAGCAGGGCTAATCTCATTGGAGGAGTTAAGCCCAGATGGGCGGAGTTAAACTTGCCAATGTCAAGAACTTGAAGGAGATAACATAACGGATGTTAGCACTTCGCTACAGACTAAAGTAAGAAGCCCACAGTCCCACGAGATACATTCATATTGGACAGCGTTGCAGCTCGTAATTCGCTTGTGAGTGTTTATTGTTAATGCACCGAGTAATTTGTCCTTAATGTGGTAAAGGTTGGAGTGAAGGTGCGGAGGTAAATGGGCAAATCATGGCTCTTAAGTCTGAAGAACTTAATATAAAGATATAAACCAAAACCAAGCTCCTTTCTTAACCTGTAGTTAAGTGTTGAGAATCCACAAAGTTAGCCTGAAAGAGATCCAAGACTAAAAGTCCACAATGGACAACTCCGAGCTCAAAGCGGGGAATTTTAGCAATTTTTTGCCTTCCTGTTTGTACTCTTGTGGGACTAAGCCGTCAAGTGAATTCTGAAATACATAAAATTTATAAAACTTATATTTTTTCCCTGTGTACCACTGTCAGTGGATGACTTGGACATGGGAACATAAAGGAGGATTTTTGATGGTCGATACATGTTCCCGTCCTAACCTGAAGCCACTAGGCTGCAGGTAGTGGCCGCATAAATGGGATCATGTTTCGGTGTTTCCCCCCCAGGAGAGAAGGTGGCAGTGGCTGGAGAGAGGGAGATCTACATGTCCCTGCTGTCCTGTGATCCAAAAAACGGTGGAAGATGGATGAATTTCATAACAAAGATCAGGCATGAAAGTGTGTGTCAGCGTCTCAAATGTATGACTGTCTGATTATGACCAAAAAATCTAAACATACAGGACAAATTATGTGATCCTATAGTTACCCTGGCCTTTATTTTCCAGGTTCTGTGAACAATACAAGACTGTTCTAAAATCAAAATCAGATGTTTAGGTTTGTTCCTACTGAATATTCTCTCCTTCTGAGGTTAGAGACATGAATTTATCTGCAGTTTGAAGACCTAGCATGCTTCAACGACCCTTGCGCTTGTTCCTTGTAATTTTCCACATTTTGGACTTTGAGCAGGAGCCAAACACCTCAAACATGATTTCGGTGTAAAACAATAGCTTCCAGACATGTGGCAGAAAGCACCCGGGACACGAAAACCAATATATGAGGTGACTGAAAATCCAATGTACCAATTTTGTTTGGCCGTTTCTTTGTGAAACTCATAAGAACATTGCTGGGTTTAGAGTGAGAGGAGATTGTGATGCAGTCAAGTTTGAGAGGATAGAATCTGTTTCTTCTTATTTCTGGACATTTGGGGGATTCCCCTGGATGTCCCCATCCCCTCCAATGCAAATGACATATTCCAGTTTTTAAAGCTTATACAGATGTTGTGCTGTACTGTACTGTGCCCCTTTGTTATACATTTATGACAGCGATGTGACACAGTGGCCCTTTTAAGGAAAGAGTGCTCCTCGTAAACAGTAAAAATGCTCACACAGCAAAGTCAGCGAGTTGAGCAGCTGAGCGGCTCTGTGTTTTACTGCACTTCTTATTAAAAATACAGCAGAGAAGCTGTTTGAGACCAAGAAGAGCAGCAACATTGCGTCTAAGTTTATGGAGTCGTTAGCTTGTTGGCGTCACACAGTTTTAGGATTGTGGTTAACCAATGAAACAAAGATGTGCTTTTATTTACTTTTTTCCTTTCTTGCCTTTTAAAAAAGGTTTTAATAGAAAGAATTAACCTTTTTCCTTTGTCTAGCTGTGTTGTCTGTTTGTGTAGGACTGCAACATGGAAAATATATGTGAGTTCATTAGAGGTGAACAGGAATAGAAATTACAGTTCAAAGTTCCTAGTACTTTAAAATGAACCAGTTTTAAAGCTTTTAGAGCATGTGATCAGGTTCTAAACTGGTTATCCTCATATCAAAAAGAGTGTCTTCATCCACAGCTTCCATCAACTTTGGAATCCCTCAGGGATCCAGTTTTGGTCCTCTTTTATTTTAATTATACATTACCACTCAGGTCTATTTACTATCCCTGTTATACAGATGACACCCGGTTTTATCTACCTGCCGCACCTGATGGTGATTACTCCCTGAAGAACCTCTTTGACTGTTTTAAAAAGTCTTGTTTTTTTATGGATATCCACACATTTCTCATTTCTCAGCTTAACTACTGCAACTCCCTTTCTTGACTGCAGATGCTTCAAATGCAGCTGCTCGACTCGACATTTTAAGTACGTTGAAATAATGAGTTAGTGCTACCAAACAGGAAGCTCAGTGAATGAATTTACCTGGAAACAGATGGCGCAGACACATGGCACTCAAAGTCGGGTACTGATGGTGAATATAATAATATCAGTGTATAATAAACATGAACAAATTACTGTTGTGCTGATAATAACGGGATGTGATTCAGCTAGTACCACAAGGATTTCATCATTTGTAAAACCATGCCTAAAATATTCAGCAGTTTGCTCATTTATGAGCAGCAGCTGTAGAACTGGTATCTGATGCCTTCCACCTTCTGATGTACCTTCACAGAGCTTTTTGACTGGCAGAGCTGGAAATAGAAAAAGCAATGAGGAGGTGAGGAAGTAGCTGCATGCTTGTACAAGATGGAATGAGATCCCATCATATTTGGGAATGCACCTGTCGTTAAACTGTAAAGTTAAAGTTCAGTCTTAACAAAATCAGACCTTTGTGGTTCCTCCCACAACAGAAGCTGCCTCCAGGACCTAATTTTGCCATGACAACACACATAAATACCAGCCACATTTTCATAATAATAATAATAATAATAATAATAATAATAATAATAATAATAATAATGCACTAATAAATAATAAGAAACCATCTACGCCTCTCTGTGTTTACTGGGCTGATGACTTTTGGATGTGCTTGTAGGTGAGCATTTGTGTGTGTGGTGTGTGCGACAGAGTGGGTTTGTGATGCTTTTGTGTGAGCATGTGTGCCTTCTCACCATCTTAAGCCCCCTCTCAGTAAAGGCAAGTTTCCGGGAGGAAGCGAGTCGTGACCCTCGAGTCCATCATGGCAGTGCAGAGATTGAGCAGGTGCCGCGGGCAGCGGAGGCGATCAAGGAAGTCACTTTCATGCTCGGCTCTGCAAGGCTCTCGGAAAAAAAAAGGAAAAAAAGGCCAGAAAAAAACCCAATCAGGCTTGACGCAGGAAGAATGCTGAAGAAAATAACAGAGAAAGATGAAATGGGAATCATTTTGTGGAGGGATGAAGAAAATAAAGAAGAATTACAAGAGTAAAAGGCTTAAATTCAGTGGCTTTCAATACAGCCACAAACTTAGATATAAACACATTAGACCAGAAAGGGATTGGAATCTACAGAATCTGAAAGCAAGGGACAAGATTTTGGTATTGGAAGCTTTCTGGTTTCGTTTGTAGTCAAAGCTCTTTGGATCGATCAGATTTGGATTTTGCCATATTGCAATTTTTTCCCCCTAAAAGACCAGCACACAGATATCTGTTAATATCCTCAAAGCCCCCGAAGACTGTCCACTGTCTCCAAGCAGTCTCTAGGCCTAGTGACTGTGGCCTGGCCTTAAACAAGTCATTATACAATAATGAAAATCAAACACAACGTTTTTTTTTAAATTGTTTTTAAAAATACTAAAAATGATCTGCGTAAATCCGTGACATATGTAGCTGGTGTTAGTGGTGAAATGATTCAATCTCCCACCATCCCTCCAACCTCTTAAGCGCTTTTAAAATGGACATAAATCAGTTCACATAAGATTGGACTGATGAAAAGTCTGTTTAGACACACTAAATAATATTGGGATATTTTGGGGGATTTGTGTTGAAGAATTATAAAGGTTCATTATTATTTCAAAAACTGCTGTGAGACTGGCTCACAGAAGAAAAAGAGACTATTTTGTGTAACTATAAATACACATGTGCCATCAGATTTTGGCTTGCCCATTGGTGTTCCTTGGGCAAAAACAAACAAACAAAAATAACAGAGTCATAACATTTGCCTGGTTGTTTATTCCCATTGTGAACTTATAAGTAATAATTTTTCCAGCCCTTTAAATGCCAAACAGTGGTTTATGGAAACAGTAGGCTAATAAAATAAATCAGCTAACCCAGAGGATGAACTTGGGCCTGAGAAGCCATCAGGCCTGTAATACAGTGGCAGTGTGTTTGGGATCATTGTCATGATGAAAATGTAAATGCTCACTCCATCAGAACTGTTAGCTGTAATTGTTCATACCTCAGCCTTTTCTCCTTGTTTTCCTTCCTTAAGAATGGCTTCTTGACAGCCAGCCTTCCACTGAGACCATTTCTGATGAGAAACTTCTTCTTGTATCCTCCACTTTTCGGTTTCCTCAAAATTTACGCTAGTTTTACATTAGTTCTTTAAGAGTCACCTTGTTGATGCAACAATACCATCTTATAACTGTCAAACTGTGTTATCTTTGGCATTTTTATGGATTCAGTTAAAGAAATGATAAATGTTTTTGTTTTTGCTGAGATCTCTGTTATGTGTAGACACAGCACTGGTTCATCCCTTGAGTTAGATTCCTTTTTTATTCCAGAATGATTCATAGGTCAGTGTTAAGTGGGTTACCAAACTGTCACGGCTGTGCTGGCAGACCGTGGGGTTGTGGGGAAAGCAGGACCCAAATGCAGGACTTTTCGGTGCAGAGCAGTGCATTTATTTACAGTGCAGTGAAATCCAACAATAAATCCCCAGTGCGTTCCCGACTCCTGTGCTGGGTCCTCGTGTATCCGCTCCTCAGTGTCCGAGCACCCCGTGCTCGCTGCCCTCTCGTTCCCGCAATCCTCCTAGAAAAACACAATTGCAGCAGAGTAACCTTCACTAACTTGTAAGGAGACTAACGTGAAGTCACGCAACGATCCCACGTTGATGGGAGCTCAGCCACTCTCTAAAGTAGCTCCCTCCAGACGAGGCTGATCAGCAGCAGGTGTGTCATCATCCGCTTCAGGTGTGACCAGCCTCCCAAGCGGGACACCCACCAGGCCTGACAGTGCCTGTAAACCGGTCCTCCGGACACACACACACACACACACACCTATACACAAAAACATCGAAATGAGGGACAGCAGCACCAGACAAACACATGGCCCCAGACTAAGACAGAGCAGCACATAAACACAAGTCCATAAACTACTCAAGGACAAACATTGCTCTGAGAATGGTCAGGTATAAGGACTGGACTAAAACTGGGCCAAAAAGCAGTCAAAGCAGTCCAAAGAAACACTTTAAAAGACGCTGCTGACAAGGAAGTCTGGCATGAAGGAATAAATGGTGGCTTGAGATTTTTGCACAGTACTCTATGTGAGAAAACAAAGCAGCAAAGAATGCAATCTGATTAACACGTTTCTGTCGATTTTTTAAAATAGCGTTTTTATGGTATTTTATTTAACATCCGTGTTTCTGCTGCATGGACTAAAGTGAGTTCAGAAGCCACTTCTCTTTAGTGTGATTTTGAAAAATTCTAGTTAAAAAGCAAACTCACAACTCTCAGATCACCACTGCTGACATTTGCTGTTCGCTTCTAAGATTGTTTACAGTTCCACATTGACTCTCTCTGCTGGATGCTTTTGCCTCTTTATTCCCTCGTTAATCAGCATTTTTCTAAAAGGCAGTGATAAAAAATTATTACTGTGACATACGATTTATATATAAAACAGCGAATACGTGCATTGATTGTTGCAGAATGCGCTATGTGTTTGCAGACTGGCTGAATTTTGGGGTGTGATATCCTCATAAGATGGTGGATAACGTCATCGTATTATATTGTAAGAGTAGGTACCTCTTTTTCTCCGAATGGTGGATATGTGGGTTTGGAACGGAGCTCATGATGACATGTTTTCTGAATCCTCTGCCCTCCCTCGACACAGTTTTGAGGAGAAGTCTGTACAGAGGGAAGAAAGAAAGAGAGACAGTGTATGTGAGTGTGGTCGAGGCAGCCGGTGGGAGATTAGCAGAGTTTTCTGCGAGTGATCCTCGCCGACTGGCCAATCTGTTCAGCCGGGGCCTCGAATTCACGCAGACGGCGCGAGTAGTGACACCAACTGCTGCGACAGAAAGGGAGAGCGAGCAGGAAGTTCCATGGCACGCCGCCCGTCACGTGACCACTTCAGTCTTGGTCCTCGTCCAGCCATCTGTTTTTTTTTTTTTTCCTCCTTTGGTTTTCTGTCTTTTCCCCTACTGTAAGTTTAGTTCCTCCTCTAAAAAAGACCACATGTGGAGAAGTCAAGTCTGGACCTTGGTGGATTTCTTTCATAGGTTGGATCTGGGACTGGACACTCCCATAAAACTCTTCATTTTCCCTGTCTCATTAAGAAAATAGGCCCTAACTATCTCATTATTTTAATTCTGTTGCTTCACCGTATTCTTTCTGCATGTGATGACAGGTCCCGGTGCAGAGGGCCAATTTGTAATACACCGCACCAGAACAGCTTTCACACTTCAACCGAGCTTACCAGACTCTCTAAGAAAACATCTCTAACAGGACTTCTGCAGAGTTCAGACCGAGCAGCAGCCACCACAGCTGGGATGCTGAAGTTAAAGAGGTTGTGAACAGTGTATCTGCTACTAAAAATGACTGTTCCATTTTATAAAAAATATTCAAACATGCTTGCTTGGTCCTCCAGTCTGTTTCCAAGTGTGCCGGAGCAGTGAAACCACTGTATAACCACCTGAATCCTGTGCGCTCTGGAGACCTAAGGTCTTCATGGCTCAACAGCAAACTACTATCCCAAGTGTGTATTATTCTCTTTCATCAAGACAGCAAGATAACAGAGCTATCCATCCCTATGTCATTGTTTTTATCCTGTAAAAAATAACTACGCAATGGGCCTAAACATTCAAAGCCATTTATTGATACAAATTAACTGTAATTGGTCATATCGAGTGGTTATTTCAGTTACTGTTCTATCAGCAGTCTGACCTCTGGCACCAACAAGGCATTTCACTGTATATCATCTCTTTAAACCCTAAAGATGGCTTTGTAGAAAAACTGCAGCAGAACAGCAGTTTCTGCAGCACTCAAACCAATAACTATGGCACATTTAAAGTCACTTAAATCACCTTTGTCCCCCTTTCTGACGCTCAGTTTGAACTTCAGCAGGTCGCTTTGATCATGTGTACATCCCTTGCTGCCATTTGACTCGCTATTACTGGCAGAAAGCATCAACCTCCGACATCTGGGTGTCACAAATATCATCTGGGTGGCTACATATATATCTAAAATCATCAGGGACATTATGATATATAATAAACTACTGTCTACTATCTACATCATAGGATGGTCTTCAAAATATGTATGGTATAGTGATTTATAAAACTGTCCAAAGCCCAGAAAGGCACTGAGTTCACTGAGTAATTTGCACCGTGTAAAATGAAAACGGGGTCAGCTTCACAGGATCCATATGGAATCTCAAAAAGCAAATGATTCAGAGGAGATACAAAGTGTAAGACAACAAACATAATTGCGTTTGGGTGTCAGGCCTCTTTGCGCAGCTTTCATATCCCGGCTCGTTTGCCTGCATCGCTTTGGAACAGAACTTGTTTCAAACGGCTGCCTTTCCCTCCAATATTGTGCTAATGCATTTAATTTAATGTTCGCAGATGCCGTAATTGGTATAATATTGCTCTATAATACTTTGAAGGAAACCTTAGCATTAAGCACTAAATTGAAATTTTGAAACGAACGCTGAAAACGACTGTGGGGGCAAAGAAACCCCATTAAATGTAATTTGTTCTGCATGGCTGTGGGGGTAATGGTTACCGAGACACTCCTTTATTAAGTCGAATAGGTAGCGAGGTAGCTTCGGATTTGCTCTCTCTCTCTCTCTCTCTTACTCATACACACACACACACACACACACACACACGCACAGGCGTTATGCTGCCGACACACTGTTAGTGGAGGTATTCAGCAAGGTGTAAGCTGTCGGCTGCTGTTATTCAAGCCACAAAGGGAACGTTAAGCAGCCACTGGAGGGCTGCTGATCACACACACACACACCTTATCCTACCACGCTGTAAGGTGTGAAAGACTGCTGGAGGAAATAGGAAGTCTAAAGAGGAAAAGCCAAAGGCTCAGTGGGAATGGAGGAAAAAGGAGAGGAATGTGGGAAAGCAAAGAGGAAAAAGGACTGGATCATAAAACTTGTAGGAGGATTAGGAAGGTAGACACGGAGGAAGAGGAAGAAGAAGCCGAGAGAAAAAGATAAAAACTACCTACAGCAGATGAACAGTATCTGAAAGTGATATCATAACTTAAAAAATCAAGAGGTAGAGTGGTATTTAGGAAGAACAGACAAAGAATATGTGGGAGGAGAGGGAGAAGCGAGGAAGGAAGATAAAGGGAAAATGGAAAATTAAGGGAACGTGGAGGAAAAGGGAGGATTAGATGAGAGGAGGTGAAAAGGAAGTGAGACAAAAGGTGAGACAAACACAGAGAGAAAAGAAGAGCAAGAGATGAAGAAGAGCAGAGGGGGAGGTGAAAAAGAGCTGGAAAGTGTAACAAAGAAGAGGGAGAAATGAGAGGAGGTAAACAAAGGGGAAAAAAGAAGAGCAGGCAGAGGAGAAGGAGCTGATGATGAGGTGAATGTGGAATGAGATGACGAGAATGAAAGCATTAAAAAAAAGGAGCTGAGGAAGATTGGGAAGGGTGACAGAGGAATAATAAGAGGAGGGAGAAGGTGAAGAGGCAGGAGAGGAGAGAGGAGGAAGATGAGGAGTTCCCTGCGGAGTAGAGGAGATCAAACACAGACTCTAAGTCAAACTCCGCTGAGAGATCTTAAACCTCCTTTGTAATTGGAATTTAAAAAGTTAATACAAAGACGCTCCTTCAGTAAGATGTCTTTAGCAGATAGAAGGAAAAAAACACAAGGATGACTTTTTTTTGTCCCTCCATTGATGTTTAAAGCAATCGCTTTCCTTCAAGCAGGAAAATTAAAGGAGATTTCTGCTTCTTTGGTGTAAAGATTGTTGAAGCGTTTCAAGAAAGACAGAAAACAACGAATGTTAAAGGTTTGGAGTTTGTCAGCGAGTTTAGGACGGAAGAAAGAGCCAAAACATGGTGCTCTGATTCAAGTGGCGCTAAAGCACTACACAAATATAATTTAAAGGGCTTTTTGTTTTACTTCCTGCTTATTTTCACTATATTTCTAAAAGAATTATCAAACTTTTAAGTGGACTGAATGTGGGCTGTTCAGCAGTGGTACAAGTATGTTTATGTTAGTTTATTACTTTCAGGAAGGGCAGTAAAATAAAAACTACTAGACTAATACAAGTCATTTGAAATGTTGTACATAAATATAGGTTACTTGAAAGAGTTTATGTTTACTTATTCATACTTTTTCATACTTATTCGTATTTCAAAGATAAAAACTGTACCATATAGTTGGCAGTATGTCATCCTTTTAACTGCTATAGCAAGCTAAGAGCATGTAAGCTAGCTTGTTTGTTTTGTAAAAAAAATAAGGCAAAACACAGATGCTAATTATGTGCAGAGCAGTATATTGAAATTTCACATATGGAAACAGTAAAAGACTAAATTATCTACATTATAAACACAATGTAAATGTCTCTGCATTTGGTAGCAGTCATATACCTACTAAAGTTAGCATGCTAACGTATTAGCTTGGACAATCTCAATTTCTAGCACTGCTCAGAAAGCATATTCTAGGTTTTGTAGTCACATGAACAATTCATTCTTTTATGTGTTGGGGAAAACCTCCTAATATGGTTAATATGGTTAATTAACATGGTTTTACTTTAGCTGTTTTCTTATGCCTGTGAGCTTGGTCAAAAGCAAACCAAGCAAACCTAAATGCTAAACTATAAGGTGACACCACACTTGGAGATTATAAGATAGTGATGTGTTTTTCTTTTTTTGGCAGGGCTGGTCCATTTCTTTGTTCTTACAGTAAAGGGTCTTGTCATCAACACTACAAGTTTTGGGTAATATAAAGCCTCGAAATTCAGTTTTCAATATGTATGACCAATTTGATCTATCAAATTGTGTGTGACCAATTCAATAGACCAAACTGATTACACACAGTACTGTGCAAAAGTCTTGAGCCACTCTACATTTCTTTATTTCCCTTCTAAGAAGCCTGATTTTCTTGAAATGGAGAGGTCTTCAGCAATAGTTCTCCAGGCTTTCTGAATATCTCTTAAAGTTCTTCTTTGGGCATTGGCTGCTTTTTCACTCATTTTCAGTCCAGTCCTTGTACCTGACAAACACACAGTGGAACACTATCAGTCATGGATTGGCCTCCAAACCCGGTCTTTAAGTGATGACTTGATGAAACCTGCTTCCGGGCCCAAAGTACTCTGCAATTAATAAGGCTGTTGTGTTTTTAACATGTTTTAATGGTTTGTATCGTGTTCTACTTAATCTTAACAAGCCCCTAATAACAGTCAGTGATCACTGTCGGCTTTTCTCGGTTTTTATTACCGCTATTCATTTAAAGGTCAGTTTTTAAACCTTTACGATGTAACTGCAGCTCAGCCCATGCAGCACTATATTAATGACTAACCTCGTATTGTGGATGGATTATCTCAGTTGTTCTCCTGACTGAAGTTTGGTCCGTTTACAGCATCCTGCCATGCGATTGCATTTGTCCTTAACCATCGGGAACCCTCGCGTTAACTTTTATCGAGTGGAAAAAAGTCTTCCGTTCGTTAGCGTTCGTCCTCCAGCCTCACTGTTTATATTATGCTAACATAGCTGTGTCGCTAGCGATCACGTAGCACATCATTATATACCAGCTAGCCAAACTTCAGTAACCCTACAAATGTCACTGCTGTTTAGTTTTTTGTCTTCATTTATGTTGGAAGTGATAGAAGAGCTGTTGGTTTTAATTTGTTTCAGAAATCCCTCAGTCAGAACATGGTATATTTTATTTAGATGGAAGCTAGCGAGCTAACTCCCTACTAACTTCTGACTCCGTTAAATTTCATAAAT
>VUQG01023375.1:0-27176 GCA_015106755.1 Etia nguti
AGTAAACCCTGGTCTGGTGCTTTATCCATGTACAGAAACTTCAGTTGATCCCTGTGGAATACTATACTTCTTATCTTACTCACTGACACATAAGCATCTTTTTTCAAACATATTTTTCTCTCTCTCTCTCTCTCTCTCTCTCTCTCTCTCTCTCTCTCTCTCTCTCTCTCACTCACACACACACACACACACACACACACACACACACACACACACACACACACACACACATTCCTGGTTTCACTATCTCTCTCCCCCCTCCTCCCCACAGCGAGCTGAAGCAGGAGATGGACGAGGAGGGCAGTCGCTGCCTCCTGCTGTCACGGCAGAGTTGCTTCAACCAGCGCTGCTGCATCCGCTGCTGCTCGCCCTTCACCTTCCTGCTCAACCCCAAACGACAGTGCCACGACTGCCACTACAACGTCTGCAAGGCCTGCCGGGTGTACAACAAGCGGGACAAGACCTGGCTCTGCTCCGCCTGCCAGAAGAGCAGGTAAGGTCAGCAGTGGCGCCTGGAAGTGCTGCGGTGTGTATCTGTGTGTGTATTTGTGTGTGTGCGATATACAAGGAGAGTAAGTGAGGAAGAGAGGCCGAGAGTGACGTCAAAGGTTATTAAGGTCTTACTCCACTGCTGGAGAGATGGATTTAGCACTTATTACACATAACATAGACACTAAGATACAGTGCAGGATAAAGTCTCCTTTGGTCCCAATGTTTGCACTAATGCAAGATGACAGACGAAGAGATGAGCTAGGGAGATGTGCAGCAACATAAAATGGATTTTCAAAGACATTTTCCCTAATTTTCCCTTTAGAGGTCTTTTCTCAAACTCAGCTTGTGTGTTTAATGTTACAGAAATCCTGAAATGCTCCATTAAGCATGTCAACTTTTAATCCACATGCTGTACTTCACTGTATTTTTGTGTAATTTTATATTTTTTACAGTTTGCTTAGATTGTAAAGCCTAACCATAAAGCCTAATGGATAAAATCGAAAGTGTGTCATAATTAAAATTCCCTTTGTTCATGAAACGCTGACATTTCGGGAGTTGACATTTTCTTATAAAAGGACGAGGTTGTGCTTGTTATATATTTTTCTCATTGCTGAAGGGTACAAAGCAAAAAACTAGTTTCTATGACAAATTGAATGCTGTCTTGTAAGGCCTGCTGAAAATGCAGCAATCATAAAAAAAGATTGAGACGTGATAATTATTCAAATGTGTGGAGAACACATTTCTAGACAGGCTCCTAATCAAAAGTGATTGCGTGTAGAAGAAAAAAAATGGAGCCACCATTCTCACCTCTAAACATGTGAGTATGACCCTCAGATTGTTGGTGTCTGAAAGTTACAGACTGTCAGATTTATGGGGTTTTAATGGGAATGGATTTCTGCAGCCTCTAGTCAAACTCTGAAGTGACCATGTCCTGTCATGTCTGCTGCACAGAGTCCAAATTAAAAGCCTGTGATTCCTGCTAAATGCTTACATCATATACTTCACAATGGCACCTTTTTAAAAGCCTTAATATATTCCAGGAACTTCAAAGACACTGTAGATGTAAATTTTACACGTTTAAAGCAGTTGCTGCTTTAAATGCCACTCTGTATTCAGTGGATCGGGGTTGTGCTGCTGTCTGACCCAGACATTCAAAATCAGTTCAGTAGATAACATGAGAATAGAGAGCCATGACATGTGTTGGTGTCAGGAATCACTGTGATAAGCTTACCTACCTGCCACCTGCCTCCAGATCATTCAATATAGCATCAGCCGTGGGGTCACCGGGGACTGCAGATATCCAGTCATGCACTGAATGATGTATTTAGGTGCCAAGTTAACTTTACTATTTGTCTGAGAACCTAAAGGTAGAACATCCAAACAGATTTAAAATAAAGAAAAAACT
This sequence comes from Etia nguti, assembly GCA_015106755.1. NCBI lineage: Eukaryota > Metazoa > Chordata > Actinopteri > Cichliformes > Cichlidae > Etia > Etia nguti. Next base: position 1,898 of record VUQG01023375.1, read on the forward strand.
GCACTGTAATAAAAATGTATTAGTGCTTTTTAGACATATTTCTTTCTTTCCAGTGAGGCATCATTGCCAGTAGCTGGTAGTTAAAACCTGACTGCTTAGTCTACACCAGGAGGCACCATAGAAAGCCTGTAGAAGTGCAGTAATGATGTGTGACATTTTATGTTTTGCTTCTGCTTCCTGTCAAAGCACTCGCTGTGTACACATGCTTACAGCCACTCAGAGATTGGAGGGTACCTTATTAAAATTGAACGTGTCGTTATACAGTCATTGTAAAAGCAGCAGTGATAGAAATTTTAATCTTAAATATACTCGAAGATAATCCAGCATGTAAGTGAGCTAGAGTAACGACATCATGCACACATTAGATCATATACTGGGTCTGTTTAGTAGTTGAGATTCATTTTCTTTGTACTTTGTACTCAGATTCTGCAGAGTAACATGTCACTTTCACATTAGTCTAATTCATGTCACCTTGCTAACAAAGGTCGTTCTGATACTTCTACAGAAATCTTCAATTCTTGACATTGAGCTATTTAAGTTTAACATTGCTGAAACACTGTTCACAGCAGCAGTGTTCTGGGTTTGGGTACATAAACGCCCTGCTGTGTGGGGTTTGCATGGCCTTGTGTGGGTTTTCTCCAGTTAATAGTATACAGTAGATAATGCTGCCTATCTTAGATCAGAATAAAGAAAAAACAAAGAAAATAGCACAGTGTATCTACAAGATGTGTAACACTAAACACCTAGTTTTAGCCTTTTTTTTGGCTGACTGTCTTCAATAGAACCTAACTGCACAACTATCTTCTGTCCATCCATCTTCCACTTATCCAGTTCAAGGTTGCAGAGGGGCTGAAGCCTATCTGAGCCGTGGTATACCCTGGACAGGTTTTGTTTTGGACTGTGGGAGGAAGTCAGAGTAAACCCACACAGACATGGGGAGAACATTCAAGAACATTCAAGCTCCACACAGAAAGATCCCGGCTAGATTTGAACCCAGGACCTTTTTGCTGTGAAGTGACAGTGCTAACTACTGCACCACCGGACTGCCCCCAACCATCTTCAAATATAGATTTATTGGTGGTTCAGACTTTTCACACTTAACCAAACAGTTATTTCATATCTACAGATTGCCTCTTATCTTTACTTCAGCAAGACTCTGCTAAATTTGCAGACTACTTGTTTGTGTAGATTGAAGTCAGTAAGTTATGCAGTTCTGACATGGTTCGATCAGTGTGAAGTGTTTCTGTAATGCTGCCTTCTTCGTGCAGATCAGATAGTTTCACTGTGATTTGTTGGCTGTGACTTCTTACCCGTCACAAATGATAACAGCTACTGTGTTTTTCCAACTCACTTCCAGCTTTAAAAACACTTCTTTAGGTAGGGTGTAAGATGAAATCAACGCGACACTCCTGCTATTTATTTAGTGTTGTCACTGTATTACCCCCTATGACACCCCAACTTCCGTGGAAAGCGACCCGTGTGATTTCTTGCTGTCTTGCAAACATCAAAGTGACACGCTTATGTGTCTTCTGTCTGCCTTTTACTAATGATTAAACCATGTCCTGCTGAGTCTCTCTCAGCCTCCTTTATGAAGCAACTCCAGAGAGTTTTTGGCTATTGATGTGAGAGACATAATGGAAATGAATCCGCACAGCTGCCAGCAGCTGGTTGTGTTCGTCTGTGAGTCAGATGTAGATTGGCACCAGGACTGACTGATGGTTTTGCTTTTTTGTGTTTGCCCTGGTTAATGAAATTCTGGTTGAATGTTGCTTGACCAAAATGTGGCTAATAACAAATGCACTTTATCTTCTGGGACTACGTTTTCTTCACATTTGGTAGGATGATTAGCATAATCTATATTCATGCAAATTAAGTTGTGTGTGTGTGTGTGTGTGTGTGTTTCTTTCTCAGGTTGTTGAAGACACAGTCACTGGAGTGGTTTTACACTAATGTGAAGAAACGCTTCAAGAGGTTTGGCAGCGCCAAAGTGCTAAAGACTCTTTACAGGAAGCACCTGGCAGAACACAGTGCGCTTTCAGAGCTAACAGGTAAACTACTTTCACTGTGTTAGATGCTTAAGATTTTAAGTTAGGAAATACTTCCCAACTTTTACTTTACTAAAACCCCACATATGATTGGCTCGTTTCAAAACAGCTTACTGTAGGGAGACTCTGATGAGAAATTAGTGTGTCTGCTCAAAGTTGTCTTGATTTTTGCTGTTTCATATCTCAAAGCAGTGGAGAACATGAACTTGGGAAGAGGGTGAAACAGGATTAAGCTCTTGGCTTTCATCCCACATAACTCTGGCAAATCACTCAGGCTGTTGCTACACTTCAAGTCTATTAATGTTTGTTTGCTTCTTTCATATCTTCACTCAGCAGGGAGTCAGCGCTGCTGTATGTATGCAGGTTTTATGATCCACTGTTCAAAAGTGTTTACAGACGTAGATGTGAACATGACGGTGCTGTTAAAAGCACAGTTTATGTTAACTTGGATCACTTTTTAATTTGTTTTCCTCTGTTTTTGGCCTCAGAATTCGTGTAATTTAAAGCTGCAGTGATCAAAGTTTTTATATTTATAATCTTTAGTCTTTAATTAATGTTATTAATAGGTGTAATGTGTATTGTAGACTGTAGACTTTCTTTAATTGATGCTAGTGCAGTGCCAGTTATGACCAGTTATGGTTAGGTCCCTTCTTTTTGTCAGTTTTTTTCCTTGTACTGTGTGATCCTGAACCTTGTGTGAGATTTGTGCAGCAATGAAACATTTCCTCTAAAAACCTTTCAGCACAGCTCACTGATTCAACAGCTTTGTGGTGGGCTTGAATTTCTGAGGGATGAAAGTCATGCTAGACAGAATCTTTGCACTGCATCAGCAAATCATCTGTGAATAGTGCACTTCCCCTCCCCTAATGACTAATATCAGTGTTGGGTCCAGCTATTTTATGATGGCAGCTCTTTAGCTCTTTACTTTTTTACGGATGGACCTGGTTCTAGATTAGAGGAATTTGTTCTCAGAGGAACTTGGTTCAAAAGATTTTCTTTGAAAAGTTCATAATGAACTTTAAACGTTGCAATATCTTTTCTTAAAAGTGTTGTTTTTACACCGGATCTTTCAGTTTGAACCTGTTTATATTTCAGTGACAGTGAGAAAAAAAAAAGGCTTTGAGCTTTTCTTTAATGAAAGCAAAGTCAGTGTAGAAGAAGCTTTTTGTGTCTTCATGGCTAAATGAGAAGCTGTCACACTGAAAATGTTTTGGTTCAGACACAGAGAGCTTTGAATTAATGTGTTCATAGCGACATATGCTCAGGCATCTAGGTCTAGTCAGTGACAAAGCACCAGAGCATCTGTGACCCACTGGTTCAGAGTATGATCTGATTGAACCGACAAGGGATTTCAGAGAATTATGTGTGTTTTGTGGAGGAGAGGTCACCTGCTGCAGATGATGCAGAGCTCTGACCCTGGTGGGAGGAGGACTGATGTGGGCTGGCGTCAGGCCGCCGCTCCTCTGATGTAGGTAGCTGTTTTTATTCTCCACACACAAATATGCACACACACTCTTTAGCACTCTGTTTCTTCCATTTTCGTAGTTTTATTTATGTTGCAAAATGCGATCGACTCAGCGTGACTCATGATGTTACTTTGCATATGAATAATGCGTATGACATGAATAGCATCAGAACTAGCGGAGCTGACATTTGAGAACTAAATACTGTGTGATCCTGAACCTTGTGTGAGATTTGTGCAGCAATGAAAAATTTCCCCTCAAGACCTTTCAACACAGTCCACTGATTCAACAAAGCTTGGAGACATTCTCCTCTGAAGAGAGACGCAAAGGAACAAAGTGGCCCTGAGGAGCAGAGGAAGTGAGGCGAACTCATATATATGTAATTTACTCAAGGCTTTGTATAGTACAGACATACAGGCGTTTTTTTAAATAATCTAAACTAATGATTACTGTTGTGATTCATCATTTCAAAATTCTGAAACAAGTCGTTACCTTAAGGCTAATGTAATGTTTTTTCTACTAACAGTCAAAATTCTGATAAAATTAACTATGATTATAAAATAGTAAATACATCTACAAAACTTTACAACTGTTGTTGTAATTTGCTCTCAGACTGTATTGTTAATGCATTCATATGTAAATTTACAGATTTTACTATAAGAATTTAGTGTTCATCTAAGTGTTAATGTACTCATGTAAAATCAGAAATTGTCATCTCATATATGCTATTGGTGGCTGAGGCAAGTTTGCATTTTTGAATTGATTAATAAATTTACTGATGAAAGTCTTGCAGATCTAAGAATCTGATCTGAGTGAGTAGGGAGTAACTGAGATAGATTTCAGCCTGAGGCAGCATTTAGTCAAAGTCTGGATAAAACATGGCATCAAACCTGCAGTCTTTCTAATGGCCAGCAGAGGGCCTATCCTCTGGTTGCAAAGAGATGGTAGAGAGGTGTATGAGAAAATTATTCTACTACTCCCTTGAGTTACTACCACATTAAACATTTTCTAGGGATTTTATGTGTTACTGGCTATTTTGATGGATGGATTTTAATTCCATGTAGCTTCTTTTTTTTTTTTTTTCAATTTTACAGTTTTTGATTTGTTGCTGTAACCATGGAGAACCAATGGCATCCTTAGTGCTAAAGATTAGTTATATTAGCACACCAAGTCAAAAAAATATTGTGGGGGTAATGATGATCATTAGGATTCTGCTAGCTTTAGCATTTAGCTCTAAGCCCTGCTAGCACGTTAAAGATATCTAAGACTGTAAAATAATAGGTTAGCTTTAGTACTGATTTTATTTTTTCATTTTAATTCAATTTTAATTAAGTTTTATTTACATAGCACCAAATCACAACAGCAGTTGCCTCAAGGCACTTTATATTATAAGGTAAAGACCCTGCAATAATACAGTGAAAGCCCCAGCAATCAGACAACCACCTATGGCCAAGCACTTAGCGACAGTGGGAAGGAAAAACTCTCTTTAAACAGGAAGAAACCTGGCAGAACTGGACTCAATCTTCCGTTAGCAGTTGAAAGTGAGGAGACGAACACAGGACAAAAGACACAACGTGGAAGAGAACCAGAGATTACCAATAACTCTTTGAAACTCTTCAAATAATTCGTTCCTCTGCAGATGATCAGTTAGCTGTTTAACAAATACTCTTTCAAGAAAGTGATAAAAGGAAGGTTTGAGATTGGCCTATAATTAGGCCAATGGACAGCTGGGGCAAGTGATGGCTTTTTAAATGATGGTTTATTTACTTAATTATAGCCCATTAATATAGATTGATCATATTGAAGATTGAAAAATTAATAATGGTAGGACTTCTCTGAGCAGTTCTGCAGGAATAGGGTCTAAAAGACACGTTGATGGTTTGGAGGAAGTATATATTGAAGTTATATTAGTAGTACTGAAAGTAGCTGTATATAATAATGAGTCTGTAAGATGGTTAGAAATGTTTTCTCTCTAATGGTTAAAATTTTATTTTTGAAGGAATTCATTGGTAGTTGTGATTAAAGGAATTTACTGGATTTCTGTAAGATCTAAAGGTAGGATATTGTTGATGTTATTCACATCACTGGAATACCCTGCCATTCATGATACACAGGAGAAGTACTTTCTGCTGCAGAGTCCGTATTCTCATGCATGCCTCTGTCAGCTCGCCTTCCGAGAGATTCATGGTGCCTTCAGGGTTACAGTGACCTCCAGCTGCTGTTCTGGTCATGCTTCTTTGTGTCCTGACTCATTAGATGTTATGACACAGATGTCTGCAGACATACAAGAGGGGTCACTAGAACAAAAACCCTTCTCCTGCATATGAAACGCACACACAAAAAAAATCCTCAGTTTGTCTCTATTTCAGGATATTTCACATTACTGAAATCAAGCTTGTCTCTGGAGTTTTAACCAGTGGAGTAAAGTGCTTGCTTCATTTTAAAAATATGAACAGTTCATATTACTTAAGTGCTCTTTGGCCTTTTAAATGAATTGAAGTGACCCCGTGTACTCAGCTGTACCCTTGAACCAGGCCCTGCTGTGCACAGATCCAGTCGGCTGGTAATGCCACGCATGAGGAAACTCTAATGCACTTATATAACCACAAATGGCCGCATTGTTGCATGAATATTTAAATGATGTGAAAAGAGCTCAGAGCTCAAGAGCTGCAAGGAGAAACTATGTAGAGAGTGACTGAGTGCTCTCTACTGAGCAGTTACCGACATTAAAATCAGATTATGTATTTCAAATATCTGTCAGAGATACTGTGGATAAGTGTGTGTAGTTATATCTGTTTACACCACAGATGTATTACCAGCAAATGTAGTGAGAAAACAAGTAATCAAACCAAGCAAATAACATGGTAGAGTGTCATTTTTATCAAAACTTATGCTTAATAAATCAAAAATTAAGCTTTCATACAGGGAAGAACATCTCACTGGAGACAGCACAGCTGAGGTTTAGGTATCTTCAATAAAAGCTGTTCTTGTCATAATAAAATATCAAAACTAATTCTCATAATTGCACAAATGTATTTTCCATAACGCACATTACAAAAATGACAGTGACCGAAAAGATGCTCCTTCATCTCTTTAATGCGCCATCTTATTTAAAGGTTATTCCTGTGGTCAGGTTCTAGGATAAAAAGGTTAATCCCACGTGGAAGTCTTTTCATGTTCATGTAAACATGTGTGTTTGCAGAGGGCAGCGCCTATGAGGAGAGCATCTGCAATGAGGACAGCGTCTGCGGGAGCGACTCAACGTTTTACAGACAAACTGAAGGTGCAGACACATTTAATAATGACTTCACTGACGCTTGATTGTACTGTACATCTGCTGTAATTACACATGAATACACTTAGATTTTCACATATCAAAAGTATGACACCTTGTGGTGACATAAATGCTTTGTTTAATGTACAAAGGTTACAAATTTTCCCCAGTTTGGCTTTCTCCCAGTGAATAGCTAAAATAAATGTTGAACTAATCAATTTTAGTTTTCGTTTGTTAGCAATGAAGTTTAAAAAAATGAGATGCAAGTCAAGTTTTACTTGCAGTTCTAAATGTAATTGGTTTTAGTTGTACTTTTGGTAAAATTTAAAATACTGAAGTGCCAAAGTAACTTTAAGTACAAGGGTCCGTTGACTCATCGGTAAGCCCTTTGGAGCTGTGCGCCTTTAAGTCTCAGCGTAACTCTGCTTTCTTTCATTTTTGAGGTTGGGCAAGTGCAAATTTAAGAATCTGGAGCACAGTATTGTAACATCAACTTTTATATTGAAGATATTCAAGCTGAATTTGGGTTTGCAGGAACATATTTGCTTTCTTGCGAAAAATATTAAGGTGGATTTTGTTAACTTAACATAGTTCAGATGATCATCTTGTGTTACTCTCTGCTAAAAACTGATATGTAGTGTATTGCACTGTTGACCTATTTTTTTTTAGCCCTTTCTGGAGCATCAGTTTTAGGCCTATTAATTTTACCTTTCTTGATTTAATCTCTTATCGACTGAATTTAATACTTAAACAGAGGTGTTATGGTGCTGCCTGTTTTATTTATTTATCTCCATGATAATAATGAAGTTCCAGCCAGGCCAGAAATCCAGAAATTTAATGGCAAAGTGGCACTTAGCAACTTTGTGTTTATATACTATAAGAATACAACCCGTTGGCAAACAGTTGGGTTGAGTCCTGTATTGCAAAGACACCCGTTGCAACTGGGTTGGTCTCATTGGTGCAGATAGACTCAGACAGCAAATATTTGCAAACCTTCACCAATATGAAAGTGATTGCAATCAAATGTGAGAGCTTTTCCGTCTTTTACCTAAATTGGTCAGTGAAATGCCCACCATCTATTTGCCATACAGCAGATTTGGCTACTCGAACATTTGGCCTTTTTCTTCTGATTGGTAATCCATTTCCTGTTATAGTGAATTTCCATAAGAAAAAAACATTTCACAATATCCAGGTCATAAATAATCCTCTCATGAGTCCACATGAATCCATATTTGTTCCCATGCCTACTTTCATGTAATGCTTTATAGCAGAAGAATTGAGTAGTTTTATGATCTTAGCAGTAATCTTTTGGCACAGGTTCCCAGTTGCATCTCAAACAGCCACGTCAGTCTGTTCTCTTCTGTGTCCTGCCTTGCTCTCATTTCTCGTCACGCGCCTAGTTCACTGCACTTTCAGGATGAGTGACAGCAAACATGAATGAAAAGCTGCTCTGGGCCGATGGTCATGTCTCAGTCTGCAGTGCCTCAGAAACTGGCACTGTATGAAGACAGATGCACATCTTTAAAAGTGAACTGAACTGAAAACTGCTCCTTCTTCATAAATTTTTGCAGAGTAAACAATGTAAACAATCGTTTGATTCAAAAGTAATTCCAATAACAACAAAACACGTAATTGTTATTATTGTATTTAGAGCACAGCATGGCAGAGACGCTCACTGTGGCCAGGCGGGTGGCAGAGGAGGCCATAGACGAGGCCATTTCCAAGGCTGAATTTGACACTTCCAATCAGGTTATTCATGTTTTTCCTCTCATACAAATAGTTACTTATTGTTTGAACCCTAATCCACCCATACAGTCTTCTACTGGAAATGCTACATTATGTTGGAGATTATTCTCAATCTGCACTTTGATAAATAGCCTCTAGAGACCTTACATGAAGTTTCTTTTTAATCTGACTTTTCTGTTTTTTTTATTTTCTTTCAGTCAGATTAAGTTAAACCATCAGGATTATGCTGCAGTCCAAAACCCAGATGATTTAATACTACAGTATAAGACAATGGCAGTATGACAATGACTGTATGTAAAATGTGGCCGCTCCATGAAATCACCAGAGGGTTTAGTGAGGTCATGGTGTGAATCCTCCAGCTGAATATTTTTGCTGATGTGTTTTGGCTGAGTCACCCTTGTATGGTTATAACTTGTCAGTCACAAGGAGGGACTGCCATGAAACTGCATCCTTTTCTACTCTAACTTGAATCATAATTAAAAAAATTAACATCATGTTGTATTTAGTAAGCCTTGAATGCAGCATGTATGACCATAAAGCCACGAGGATGGGTCTTTAAAGAGGTCATAGAAAACGGAGTTGAAGGGACATTTTCTCTAAATTTCTTTGTTTCAACCATAGTCAGCGCCCCCTGCTGGTCTTTTCAAAGAATGCAGGTTGAAAGTGGGTCCCGAGCTACAGCCATCATTTGTATACAGTCTAAATGTTTGTTTGTTTTTCAGTAGTGAAAAGTATTTACACAAAAGTCAAAATTGTTTAAGAAAAATACATTCACAAAGTATTTTCCTACAGTTCTTAAACAAAGTTCATCTAATATCTGCATACCTTTTTAATCTCAAACTGAAAAAGTTTTGCTCATTCACAAGAAACCCTAGTGACATGCTAGACTTTAAAATTTTATACTTTTTCTTACAGGGGAATTATTTTGTGCAGTGCACGTTTTAATTCATCATTTGACCTTTCTAACTTAGATTTCTGATGCTGCTGCATCTTTAAAAACACAGCTATGTTAGAAAAGATATACTACTTACTAATCTCTTAAAGTATGCTAAAGCTTTTGGATGCAGTACAGCAAACATGTATATGTAGTGTATATTCAGAGGAGTAATCAGCTTATAGTGTTTGTTTGCGGCGATGAATAGCTTTTTAATTTGTGTTTACAACAGGAGAAGCAGAATGAGGCACGCTATCTGCGGGAGCACAGAGGAGAGCTCATTGAGGAACTGGCCAAAACAATTGTGCAAAAAGTAAAAAATATAGGAAAAATAATTTTGCATGTGAAGGCATCTTCAAATCTTCAAGTATTAGAAAGGAGCTGATTATTTAATTTATTTATTTTTTCATCTGCACAGTATCTGAGCTGTATGCAGCACTAATCCTAGTCTCTGTTTATGTAAGATCATTAGTAGGAGAAAGACTTTGGCTGAGATGAGAGCAGAATATGATCACGACTTGACCCTTGAACGCAACCCTGGCCTTCATCATCAACATCAGTCCCCCTCTGATCAAGCGTCCAGCTCACAGAAACATCAACCAAGCCTCTGGGTAAAAATAAATAAATCAGAAACACGTTTTGTGATCCAATAACTTTACTGTACCTTTGTGAATAAATGGTAGGAAATAACTCAAGTAATGCTTTTGTATTTATTCTTAATGAGTAAACCAGTTGGTTAGAAGAAGTTAAAGCTCCAGGAGCACATGTAGTATGAAGAACAAATTAGATTTAAAAATCTCTTTTGTTGGTACCACCCAGGCTGTGTTTTTTAAAAAGAATATTTGGTATTTAGAGCCTGTTCTGTGATGACCCTGATGAAGGCCATGGGCCAAAATGAGCCAGTCAAGTAATAAAGTTGTTCTTCATATGATAAATGTTGCTGGACCTTTAGGTTCTTCTTCACATGCACATTTGAAGCAGCTGAACAGTAAGTCATCAGTTCTTCTTTCACTGAAACAAAGGATGACATGATATTTTCTGTTTCCACATGCTGACCTCTGCTGGTTGAACTATTCAACAAGGAACCTTTATTTTATCATCAGTTTATAGAAATAAAAGATCAAATCAAATATCACGTAAGTGTTTTTTCTAATTTTGACTTTCATCTTTTTCTCAGAGGTCACAATCTGCTTTCTCACTGTTGGACAATGACCTGCCGGGTCTTATAGAAGACTCCCCGCAGACATTACAGAAGGAAGAAGGTGGGTCGGCTTGGAAGAGTGTAGACCGGCTGGAGAACCCTGGTAAGATCCTTAAAAACTTACCAACTCACAGCTGTAAATTGGATTATTTTATGTATATTTTTCTCCTTGCACTGATTGTTATAGAAGTCTCTAAGTCTCCGTCTTAGACACAGTTACTTTTTCAGCCTCCTCAAACTGATTATGGATGTATTTTAGAACTGATTTGTTGTATATTAAAACCTAGTTTTCATATTTCCAACTTCAAATGAAATCCTTCACATAGCTGATGATCTTTGAGTTTGGTTAGTCCAAATCCTTACCCAACATGTCTTTATAGGACCCTGAACCATTAGACTGAGACATTTTACTTGATAAAAGCAGAATGATTCCTGAGGTGCTCTGTTGAGAAACTGAGAGAAACTAATGAGAAAACTTGATATGTTAATATTCCTTTTACATTAATTATCTTTTCCATCTACTATTTTATTAGTAGATTGAATTCATTTATTGAGATTTATTGACTGCAATACCTAATGTAATTATCTATATAGCCAACTTTATTAACAACATTAGCTGTAGATGATTATGATTGAATGTATTGCCATAAAAAGTTGGAACAGGTTGATTTACATATGATATATACAACATGCGTGCTCCTGTTACTGGAACAACATGATTTAAGTGAAAGATAAACAATGCTACAGTCTCGCAATTTTAAGGAATGCATCAAAATTTAATGCTTTTTTTCATACTTTATCTCTTTTCAAAGTTTTCGTACAAACTTGCTTCATATCCAAATTTTCTCTGCCTTGTTGGGGAACTGCGAGCTCTAATGTCATGCTCTCAGTTCTAGTTAAAGGTGCGTCAGATAATACTTGTGTGGGTGTTTTTGTTGCATCATTATATGCCTCGTTTTGCACACTGCTCTCTGCTTCTCTGCGTGATATCTATGTCCTTGTGTGTGTATGTGCATGTCTGTATAAATACTTGTATGCGTCGGTGTGTCCGCAGTGCTGAAGAGCCCCGACGGGAACTGGATTGCCCTGCAGAGCGCCCAGCTGTCTCGTCCCAGCCTACTAACTAAAAGGAAGAGCCTGGTCTACAGCGCCTTGGAGAGGGAGTCCGGAGTGGTGTCAGCCTACGAAGGTCTGGGCTCAGACAACGAAAGCAGACCAGAGCCTGACAGCTCCTGGGGTGCCGTCCTCAAGGAGATCCACAGGAAGATGACGGACTCTAACTTTCACCTGCCTGACGCCGGCAACTACATCCCATCGCCACTAACTGGCGAGCCAGGCAGCCAAGATGGTCTGTTTTCAGACTCTGAGGGGAACTGGAAGCCTAAAAAACCTCTCATGGCTCTCTTAAAGCGGAAGGTGCCGGCAGAGATCAGGAGACCTTCGTCATCCCACAGGACCAACATCATTGATGTGAACTTTAACCTGGAGGGAGCAGGAGGGAATCAGGGAGAGGCGAAGGTGGCAAAAATGAGGAAGTCACGGAAGAGAAGAAAGAGTAAAAAAGAAACGGTGGCTTCTTCTCCTGTGTCGGTAAGAAATAAATACAGATGAAAGGACATTGGACTAGCTAGCTAAGTGATTCAAGGACAATTAAACATGCAAAGCTCCCAGCTTTTGCTCTGAAACTTGTGTAATTTCTGCAGTTGTTTGCAAAGAGCTATGATGATAAAGGAATGAGATGATTACTCAGCTAACTGATAAATCAATCAGTCAAGTCTCTGTTTTTTAAGACAACAAACCCACATCACACATAATAGCACTGATAAATATAATAAATTTATATTTTCTATGTCAAACGCTTTTTCTGTGTGCAGGATTTAAATCAAAATGACAACGTCCCACCACATCCTTCTGATGATGTGACCTCTGACACTCTGACGTCTGAAGCCACGACCCCTGAGCCTTTTGACTCTGAGGGTAACATAACCATAAATAAATCCAATCCAGTGGACGAGGAGCTTCAGTTAAATCTGCAACAGCAAGCGCCACGAGTTTCTGACTCGACCACAAGAAATGAAAAGCTTGATAAAGACGGAGATGATGGACAGATGAAGAAAAGGACTCAAGAAAGTAAGGACGTAGAGGAGGAAGATGAGGGGCTCTGGAAAATGGACATTGATTTGGATGAAAGGAGAATGGAGGATGAGGAAGAGAAAGAAATTGATGAAGAGATGAAATGCAGATTTTACAGGCTTGTTGCACAGTCCAGACTCTCATACTTTTCGTCTACTGAAGATAACCTTGACAGAGCAGGGCAAAGTGAAGGAGAGTGGGAAAGAGAGAAAGATGAAGATATGGAGGAGGAAGATAAAGAACAAGATGAGAAAAAGCCAAAAGGACTGACTTACAAAATATGTCAGTTGGAAAAACAAGTCAGAGCTTCACAGTTCTCATCCACAGAGGACGAGCTGGACAAAATTGGCATCGAAGAAAAGGAAAAAGGAGAGGAGGAGGAGGAGGAGGAGGAGGAGAATGAGGAGCTGGTAATGAAAGTGTGCAGATTAGTTAATCAAGTCAGTGCCTCTGAGTTTTCATCTACGGAGGACGAGTTGGACAGAGTGAGCAGAGATGGAGAGGAGACAATGGACGAAGAGTCTCTGTGGAAACTGCCAGCAGAGGAAGCAGCACAGCTACGTGATTTGGTCAGTTTAGTGAGGGCTTCTCAGTTTTCTTCCACTGAGGATGAGCTGGATAGAATTGGAGAGAATGAGGGAGAAATGGAGGAGGAGATGAAACAAGGAGAAACTGAGAACAGCATTGAGATGGAAGAGCTTTGGGAAAGAGCAGATAGGGAGAGGAGAGAGTCCATTGGAGACCTGGACGTGAAAATGTTTGAGTTAATGGCTGATACTGAGAAAACAAAGAGAGAGGGCAGGGATGGAAAAGTAATATATGAGGATGCTTTTTACAGTCAGATACAAGTCGAGGCTGTCCAGCATGAGGAAAATGAGAGAGCGGAAAATAAAGATTGCACAGTGGAAAGGGTAACAGTGGATGAAACAATAGCCAAGGGGCACTTAGGCGCTGAAAAAGTAGAAGTTTTGAAAGGAAATGAGAGTGAAAACGAGTCCGAGAAAAGACAAGAGATTAAGTTAAAAACAGGGGTGGAGGCACAGGGAAGCGACTTACAGCAAAAGAATTGGCTCGAGGCAAAGTGGCCTGACCAAGACGGAGAAGACAAGTTTCAGAAAGAAAGCAAAGAGAGCGAGAGGAAGAGGCAATCTTTAGCGGACAGCGATGAAGAATTTGACAGAATAATCAGCAGCATGTTGTTGATGACTTTGGGGGACATGGATGCAGAAACAATAATGGATAATACCAGAGGAAAAAACAAAGAGCTAAAGGATGAAGAGACATTTGAAAGCAGTGATCGAGGAGGAGAGAAAGCAGAAAAGGTTGGACAAAGCACAGATGCTTCAGAGGAGACGGGACATCTTTCAAAGGAGTCTACAAGTCAAAGAGGCCACCAGAGGTCTGAGTCAGAGGTGAGAAAATATCCTGAAGAAAATGGAAGTGAGGAAAGTGAAGAAGATATTTCTGCAAAACGGGAGAGTGCAGACAGGGCAGGCAGAGATGTAAATGAGCAAAAACAAAGTGAAAAAAGTTTGGTTAAAGAAAAACCTGCAACTATGACATTCACGGAGATATTTGAGACAAGTGAAGCTAACCCGATGTGTGAAAGAAATGAAGAGGACAAGGAGGAAAAAGAGGATGGAAGAGGAAGTCTGGCAGCAGAGCGGCAAGCATTGGAGACATGGGGAGATACTGCAGACATGGAGAAAACAGACATGAAGGAACTCAAAGACAAAAGTGCAGACATGATGGAAGAAAGCAGCCCTTCGTCTCTGCCCGAGGGTTTACTGTCAGCAGAGGAGATTCAGAATGTAAGCACTCAAGCTGTGAGACCATTTCAGAAGCTTTTTTTCTGACAGTTATTTCCTACTAACAGTCTGCTGGTTAAAGTGAGCCTATGCAACTTAGAAAAAACAAACACACACATGCATATTTCACCAGCTACAAATGAAAAGGTCAGTTCATAAGAAATAAAACACAGGATTCATTATTTCTATCAGTGCGACAGGATTACTCATAATCCTGCATCAGACATAGTCTTTCCCAACAACCAGATTTATTAAAGACCCTCCAAAGAATGTGTAATCGTGCTAACAAGTCTGCATGGTGTGTTTTATTTGCCAGAGGGTCCCTGATTAATTCCTGGCTGGCCAAACTTTTATTGCATTTTCTGTCTGTCGTAAACGTTTGTGTAAACCTGCTTTACATAACTTCCTGCTTCATCGCTGTTTTCCTCTCACCCCCTGAAAGTTTTCAGTTCATTTGAGCTCAAGTGTTTGTATTAAAGGGACTGCAGCTGCGATTTCATTCAGTCCAACAGGCCTGTGTAAAAATTTCTTTTACAAACTTTGTATGTTTTAAGAGTTTGATTACATTGCCAGAAGAAGTCTTGATTTGTGTTATTACAGCTTATAGTGCTTCATGCTGTATTGGACTAGATTATAATAACATTATAACATAATACTGATAATGTCAAATGCAGAGTTTATGATAGAGCTCTAAAAGCGACGCCCCAGTAGAGCTCTCTGCGAGTTTGGGTTCTGTTTTGTCTCCTTTACTTGCAGTATATTCATAAAAAGGTTAATTGGCAGTACAAATACTGTCATTTATTGATTCTGTGCACATCTGTGATGCCTCTCACATGTCAGCCAGGAGGACGACATAATGACCTCCAACAAGAAAGTGGAAGGTGCGTCACACACGTGTCAAAGATGTTTTATCAGCCGATTCTGTTTAAATAAATTTAAAGAATTTGAATAACTTCTTGAAATCTCCATTTATTTAAACATGACAGTGCTCTGCAGAAGTCACGTAGGCTCACTTTAAAGTCCGATGCACACTCCCTAAAAATCATTCCTTTTGAATGCAACTAACTTCTATTTGATGCTTCTTTCTCCTCTGTGTGCTTTGTTTCCTCCTGCGCTGTGTGAACTGTAGGGTAGAGACATGGAGCTTTACAAAACAATAGAGTTTATATCAACTCTGTTGGAGCAGGTGAGAATGAACTTTGTTTTGGTTGAAGACGGGTTTTTGTTTTTTAATATTTTTCCATGTTTGTCATGCATACCTTATTTTTCAACATGTCATCAGTGTTACCCTCCAAAAAAGAAGATCCATGTTATTAATGATTTACTACCTTCTATAGCTGATTACCATCCACTGTGACTGAAGTTCCTCCTCCTGAAATTCCTTTTAATTCATTCATGCATCTGGATGTTTTTATTTTGAACTTTATTTAGAGCAGTAAGTGGAGTGGCACTTCATTTCATTAATCTGAGTACAGGCTAACTTAAGAGCATTAATATCCCAGTATGACCTAAAAACAATGAAGATGTGGAGGAAATTCAAACTGCAAGCTTTAAAAGATTCTCCATACTGAATTCCTATATTTTGGTCAGCTGGGTATGAACATTTGTTCTACTGCTCTCCTACTTATTTTTCAAATTTAAATGAAAATAAAGGTATCTTTAATCACACTGCCAGAAGATGTCAGGAATTAGAGTAACACACGTCTCTGTTTGTGTACTGTAGAGATACTCAGCGGTGTCCCTGCGTAGCATTACTACTGAGATGCTGAAGGTGCTGAACGCTACTGAAGACCTGCTGCAGGGTGTGGAGGGAGGAGAAAACACCCGACCCCCGTCCACCTCCCTGCCCCCCAATACTGACCCCAAAAAACTGGACCAGCAGTTCTCCAGACTGGAAGAAAACGTGAGTTCAGTTTGAAGATATTTTACATCACATGTGGCACGGTTAGCTCTTGTTTTGACGATGCAGCATTTTAATTTAGGCTTATGAAAGGATTCGCTAAGTATTATTAAATATTACCATAAATTTTTCAACAAACATTAAAAAGAAACAAAACCAATTGAATTCAAGCTATTTTGGCTGCTCCCTTTTTCCCTTACATTTACTCTGCTTCAATTTCTCTCCCAATAGCTCAGTGATGTGACAGCTTGTTTTAATAGTTTCACTTTATTCACTAGATTTTCACTTGTTGTCAAGATAATTTTTTTAAATCATTATTTTTAATAATTTTCAGTTGAGTCCATCAAATAATGAACACATAGAAACTGTAGCTGTTATTCCATCATACATAGTGAAAGTTTATAACCAAAATCCTTTATGATTATCTAACAGTTTAATAATAGAATAACATGGAAATAGTGAAACTTGTTTTTCATTATTGCAGTTATAGTTAAATTAGCAAATATTCACATTAGGGCTTAATCACATTATTGTGAAGATGAGTATTAAACAAAAACGTCTGCAAAAATGTGTTAAGATGCAACAACATTTACTTATCCTTGTTTCATCACTGCAAGCTGCTATTTCCTGTTTTGTGCCATTATAGTAGTTTTAGAGAAATAAACTTCAAACATCCACAGGTTTCAAAAACATGCTCAAATGAGATAACTGCATTTAAACTTGATTTTGAAAATATGCTGCAGGTGTACGTGGCAGCAGGTTCAGTGTACAGTCTGGAGGCCGAGCTGAGTGACCTGGAGGAGTGTGCCCGGGGAATCTGCAGCTCCACGTCTGACATGGAGCTGTCCTTCCTGGAGGAGCAGGTGGCAGCAGCAGCTGCCAAGGTACAACAGTCTGAACTGCAGGTAGGTCGGGGTTGGATGTCTAGTAAAATATGTAAATAGAAGGAGAGATTTGGATGCACAGATTGATGGAAGAAGGTATTTCCTTTTTGAAAAAGATTTGGCTGTAACGATATCAAAAATTACAGCAACAGATTAAAATGAAAAACAATTCAAATATTCAGCAGTGAGTTTTGTTTGTAAAAAAAAACAAAAAACATTTTAATACTTTCTCTGCGTCTGCTGTAGATCTGTGACATCTCAGCAAGGATCGCTGCTCTGAAGAATGCCGGTCTCAATGTGGACACACAGTCGCGCTTGATTAAGAGCAGGACTATTCCAGTTATGGTACAGTATCTGTTTACACTAACACACTGCAGTGAGTCCATCAGAACAGGAAGTCAAACTTTGCACGTGCACACAAAACTATTTCTCACATGCATCTCCTTGCAGCCTGTCACCCTGGACTCCTCAAGACAGATGAGAAGGCGATTACCTGCACCCCCAGTGAAAGGTGGAGAAAATCTGTCCTACTTCAAACAAGAGAGTCTGAAATAGTTTATTTCACTTCATATGGTTTATTTCAAAATAAACCATATGAAGTGTTTTAGTTATTCATAATGAACGTATATTTATGATGTAATATGTGACTTGTTCATTTTTATTGACTCAATATCAGCTAAATGCAAAATTACAGCATTTACGTAGAGTACTGCATTGATTCTGTATTTATATTTATTTATTTTGTAACTTTTCATCTTCCCTGTGTTCCAAATCATTTTTTTTTAAATTTCACTGCATCATGCAGCTGCTTTTACACAATATTCAAATCTATGTCCAGTATAGGACATATTTTTTCTTCATGACTTTGATATTTGACCCTCCCCTGGGAGCATAGCTGGTGCAGATAATTTCTTGCTTGGATACTGCAAAAATATTTGTGAGTGTGGCAGGACTTCCACTTGTTTTTGGGCATCATGGACTTTACACACATTGGTCTAGCACACTAAATAATATGTATTAATTATACATTATATATGTTTTGCAATTCATTTTGTGTCATGCCAGGAAAAGCATAGGTGAAGCAAGAATTGCTACTCAGTTTGTGTCAGTGACACTGAATCAAATGGGGAGGGGGGTTAGGGATTAGGGGTTCGGGCTAGGTACACCTGAAGATCTTTTAATGTGTATTTTTCTATTCAAAGTATTTTTTGTAAAACAAGCCTATTTGTGTATGCAGTTGCTATTTTATAACACTACCTGGGTTACAAATTAATGTGTCTTTCTCCTTATTTTCTTTCATTCTGTTTTAGAGTACAAAGAAAAATAAGTTACCGGACCAGAACGTCTGTAGTACCTCCAACACATCAGTGCCTTGTCCTCGCTACACTGCAGCCTACAGGCCAGTCTTAAACAATCCATCTAGACACCATTTGCCTTAATTGAATTTTAAACTACTCACGCCTCAAATCATATACCATAAGACTTTAGTACTGTATGTGTAATTTGTGATGTACAAATAATACAGGAAATGGTTGATTTGCGTCATTCTATCAGATACATCCAGCAGATTTCTATCAGCACTGATCACTATTAAAAAATCAATCATTTTACTTTTTAATTCCCCAAACAATGAAACAGCAATCTGAAATTATTGAACATGTAAAAAAGTCTTCATGTTTTATTTAGAAAATGTTTCAGTCTTCATTTCACTGCTGTTACTGGATAAAACTTGCAATTTACACTGTACATTATATAGAAAATACAGTGATTACACTTACACGGGAGCAGTTATAGCATGTTAGAGAAATGTTGTGATACTGCTTTATGTCTACAGTTAATATAAATTTAAACAACTTACAATGTATACCTATATTTTATTTAAGTGTGTGTGTTGAAGTGTACATACCTGCACAGCAAAGCAATCAGTAAATGTTTTTTTCTGCCTTTTAAAAATAGAAAATAAAGAAAAACAAGCCAAAGTTGCTGCAGTGTGCAAATGTTACACAGGGCTGAAAAGACTGTGCATCCTGTTTTCCACCTCAGGTGGATGTGGGTGTAATGGTGAGGAATTTATTCTGTAATTTTGAGATGAGGAAATGACACTCAAATATGACATTCCTCTTTGTGAAGGTGTGGGAAGGACAGCTGTGGAAAATAAAGGCCGTCTTTGAGACGCGGTTTAAACCATTCAGCAGCATCACCCCGTGCTCTCTGTGGAGCTGCGGTAAAGATGAGCGGATGACCTGAGCAGAGTAAACTCATTATTTTGTCCTTTATGCTTCATAAAAGTGCTGTGGCTGGCCTAATGGATACAAACAGGAGGCAAAACTGGTGCATAAAAATAATCGTAACACTTTCCTCATAGAGGTTTGGTGTTTTTGTGTTTCTGAGTACTCAGCTGTTGTTCTTAAAGTGAAGCGCAACAGCTAAATACAAATAAATTGTAGCATCTGAAAAAGGTAGAAGACGTCCATCAAGAACCAGATCTTTCCCAAAGGATGGTGGGATTTGTAGTTTTGGTCAGGAGCTCTCTGAGCTTAGGAAGCGCTCCCTCTGATCAGGAATGACGAATCCTTCTTTCTGTTCGCTCTCTCGTCTGTCGGAAATCACAAAACACTTTTTGGGATCGATGACCACGATGCTGTCTCGGTCCTGACCGGGAGCTTCCACCTCAGCATAGGAAGGCCGACCCGAGCCTCGCCTGAACTTTAGGATTGGCCAGTGGGTCGGGCGTCGCTGTGGTTGTGGTGGAGGGGGGACACAATTAGTAGACAGTTCACATAAAGCAATATAATGTCACTTTTCCATAATTATCCACTTTAGAAGTGTTCATTTATGTTTTAATACAGAGTCCATTATCAGACTGACTTCTGTTTAGATTTATTTAACGTATGTAAAGTCCATGTGTAGTCCATATTTCACTGAACAGATGGAAGAATTTCTGGCTGAGGTCTCACAACAAATGTCGAGTAAAATAAGAGCCATACAATAAAAAGTTAAATTTCACTTTAAGTATTTTTCTGAATTGGAAATATTTCCACGTTGCTAAAACAGTTCAATTCAGTTCAATTTTGTTTATATAGCACCAAATCACAACATCTGTTTTCTGAAAGGCTCCCTCCAGATGAGAAAAAAAAGGATTCAAGCCTTCGGTTTAATATTTTAATTGTGTCACCGGAACTGAATAAACAACCACTTAGCCCTTTCAACACTACTGTTTTGGAACAGAATCTATTTATCTGTCTATTCAAACAAAAGATATGTATCATTTTTATTATTTTTTATAATTACACTGTTTGGAATATGATTGCATTTTTTTGTACATGTGTGTAAAACATACTCAGTAATGTACTTGTAGGTTCAATAGGAGGTAAAAACAAGGTGACTCATTGGTGCTGATTCACTTCTCCAAACACACTGAAATAACTGATGAGTAACTTCTGCAAATGTCGAGCATATCTGGCCATTAATTTTAATAATGTTTTAAAGGGAAATTGAGTAACTAGTTTCATAGTAAATGTGAGTAGTTGTGAAAAGTCTTTTACTTTAGTTGGCAGGACATTTTTTTCCACTTTAATTTCCTCCAAATTAAATCTAAGCAAATGTTTACTGTGTTAGGTTTGCTTCTGATAACTTATTAAAATTCACTGTATTTCGAGTTTAATTTTAAAGAGGGGGAAATTAAAAGGATCTAGGAACTCTGGATTTCGCATAAATATAATGTTGGCAAGTGCAGGTTAAAATAAATTAAGCCATACTACTAGTGCCGTTTTTTCAGGGAAGTCTGTTATGGAAACCTTGGCTGGTTTTAGGTTGACGCACCTCCATGAAGAAGAGGCTGGCGCTGGACGTGGGGTGGTTATACATGTAGATGTATGTAAGGATGGCTGCTGCCAGCAGGACCATCACTATGAGGACTCCCACCAGCAGACGCATCGGCGATGCCTCATAGGTGTCCGTGTTCTCCTCCTCTCCTGCTGTACAGAGAGGATGGTTATATTTAGCTCATAGAATTAAATGTAAATGCTGCTGCAATCACGTTAACTTTTCATCTTCCTCAACATAAAAAATCTCACCAACTTTGAACAATATCAGGTTCATTAAGTTGTGACATTGTGTGAATTGGCGCTTTTTCACATGAAACACAATAGGAGGCCTTCTGCCTCAGACACATTCTCACTATGGGGAAACACTGTGTTTGACTAAGGCGGAGGTACTGCTTGGGTAGAGCATAGAGGAAGCAAGACTAACACACACACACACACACACACACACACACACACACTCGCTGGTTGTGAATTTGTTAAGGAAATTACGTGCACTATTCTCACATGGGTGCAATTTAGACTGTTTCAGGTCCAATAGAACTGCGCGACACACTTTCATACGGATGTGATTGACTTACGTGCGTCACTGATGTGAAAAGCAGTCTCTGCACCATCTAGAAAAGAAAAAACAAAGACTTTTAAATGCACACAGTACAGGACATGTTGTGACATGCCTTTAAAAAATATTTTGGTTAAACTTCACAAGTGGCTAGTTCTGAGCAATCTGTAAATTTGATTATTTTTCTTAAGCTTTCACTCTAGTGGACTTGACTTAAAACGTAATCTGCAAAAGAAAGAAAAAAGTGATAATCAACAAAAATATCTTCGCTTGAGTTGGATATCAAATCCTTCTCACTCTGCCAAAGTGATTAACGTATATTGCACCATCCTTCAGCAAACTGAGGACATGATGCAGTATTTAACATGGCACTGTATATGCTCAGCTATGAGCTAACAGGGGGCTGGGAAATAGCTGGCCACTTGACCCCCACCCTGTCAGATGTTCCACAACACACCAAGCATGGATACTGTGCAACAACAACAACAAACATTCATTCATGGGGTTGTAATAATGGCTGCGCTGCAGAGCTGCAGTCTGCACGAACAGCGATAGAATGATCTCAGATGATTCAGCGTTCAAGATGATTTATTTTAATGTTAACAAGCAAGAGGATTGCATTAAAGGCATTCACACTGCTATAAGTAAGTAGAAAACTGACTTTTTTGTTTATAAGGCAAACAAAATAAAAGTGTAATCAAGACAAAGAAATGATTTCAATTATATTTTAAAACCATTTTTTTTGCATCTTACTGTTTCTCTGATTAAAGTCAAGTGAAAACATGTGCATGAGGAGTGTGATCAGTCAATCAGTGACAACAAACTATGAACATCATTAAAGCAGATAAAAAAGGTTTGTGAGTTTACCGTCTGCAGATTTGTTGGTGGGACGCTGTGGATGTGATTTTGTTTCCCTGCTGATGCTGCTGTGTGTTGAGGGGATGGTGAAAGTGGGAGTCTCGGGGGTGGAGGTCATTCCAGAGGTCCTCTGCTGCCCTGCAGACACAGTAACTGGAGTGGTTCGGTGTCTCAGGTGATGTGATGTGGCGTTTGTGACTTCCGTCATCCGGGGACATTGCTGATTCTGCCTCTAGGAAACAAAAGTGTGTTCAGACTCACACTAATGGTGCTAAGCTCTAATGTGGTTAATCTTTATGTAGAAAAGCAGAAGAACCTCCTCTGGACAGCCAAGGTCAACCCAGTCCTGCCGTTTACGATCAAAACCACTGGAACATCTGAGAAAGAATGAAATGACTGCTGTTACATTTTCTCTCTGTGAGAGCACAACCCGCTTTATTCATGGAGATGAATGTTTCCAAAAGCAGATTTAAGTTATCTACCATGTGCTGGCAGCTGATGCCTTATTTTTTAATTAAAATTAAAATGATTTATTGGAGATGTGGACAATAATCACAAAATATTTACACCACCATTAGTGATGTTTAAAAACCTTTTCATTGTCACAAATCACTAAATGTAATATAAGTATTTATTTAAAAGATACGGTTATTAGACTCTTCAGTGCTTGAAAGGAGATCCAACTGCGTATTCCTGCTAACTACAGTGAACTTTGTATATTCATCTCTTGAGGTCGCTAGACCAGATTCGGGTAGTTGGGGTCGCTGACTATCCCGCAGGCTTCCTGTTGACTGTACTGTATGTGAATGACATGCGAATGACTCTGCGAGCCTGCTCTGTTTACTCACAGTGACAGGATATGAGACAGTCTCAGGAAGCACCGCCTATGAATCAAGTTTACTGAGCGTGAGTGAGTGAATGTATCCCTGCATGCGCAACCACAACTGACTGAGAGCTCGTCTGAACTGAACAAACTTTGGGCAACAACAAAAAACTCTAGTGAATAAACTGTGAGGTTGCATAGACTGCATGTACAATATACTTTAAATTCATTATTATTAAAATTAGAGGTAATGCAGTTATTATATTTTCACATTTATTCAAAGTGAGAAATGCCTGAGTTTCACACTGAAAACAAATCTTACTGTAACTGCCTTCAACTAAAAATTATCTCTAATTTTAATGGATCTACATTAGACCATGAAACATTTTCTATTCCTAAAATAGTGGTAAAGTAAGTTCTCTTTGACTGCTTTTCCATGTTACCTTTGTAGCTTACTGCACCAGCTGCAGTTAAAGCCAATCTGAGAAGTGA
The DNA here is from genome assembly GCA_015106755.1 of Etia nguti. Classification (NCBI taxonomy): domain Eukaryota; kingdom Metazoa; phylum Chordata; class Actinopteri; order Cichliformes; family Cichlidae; genus Etia; species Etia nguti. Next base: position 25,845 of record VUQG01023375.1, read on the forward strand.
CACATGGGCCACAGCTGGAGAACTGCAGACACGCTGAGAAGACAGACAAACATAAAGAGAGTGAGGAGGAGGAAACTGCTTTGCCTTCTGCAGATAAAACAGCATCATTGTAGAATACCCTCTAGCACAAAGCTTATACATTCTTTGAATACTGACTGGTTCAAATGGTATTACAAATAGGAACAACTTACTAGGGAGAGGAAGCATCACCACAGCTGTTAAACTGGAGATTTTGGACACTGGAATGTCGACTTTGTGATACTCATAGATGGTTCTCCGACGAACATCTGACGCATGTCGGATAGAAAATAAAGAGTTCAAATATGAGCTGCTGATAATTAAATTAAAAAACATTTGATGAAATTTTAATAGGACAAATTTTCAACTTACTGGGAATCTGCTCTAGCTCATGAAGCACCATAAACGCATCGGACAAGCCCACTTTGACAGGATGATTCTCAGAGCTGATGTCGTTGATGCTAATAGGAATCTATGAGGTAAAAACTGTATGAATAAACTTAATTCATGTTATAAGATAGACACAAAAGAGAGAAGAAAAGCCACCTCTTTGTAGGCAAAGACAATCCGCCCGTCACTGTGCAGAACGGCCTGGAAGGTGAAAGCTCCTGCGCTGATGTTGTCCTGGAGGTGAAGGCGGTTCCACTGAACCACCAATGCTGTGCCTAATGGGTGGACATGGACACACAATACTGCAATGATCGTAGCATACGCATGTTTGTATGTTTCCTGCCACCCTTGTGCAGCACATGTTAGGGCGCATATTCAGTAAAAAGATTCTGTCTAGTAAACAAACAAAATCAACAGCTCCTACCGTTATCGAAGTAAAACACAGATGAGTTTTTCGACAGGCTCGGGTCAAAATTAGCCATCAGAGGAGCAACGTACTGAGTGGCTGTGAGCATCCGATGGATTATGTCTCCAGTGTAAATAAAACCTGGTAGGAAAAGATGTGCAGCTGTTAGCATCAGTTATAATAATGTATACTTTATTGATCCCCGTGGGGAAATTCCTCTCTGCATTTAACCCATTCACTCAGTGAAGCAGTGGGCTGCCATTGGGCGCCCGGGGAGCAGCGTGTAGGGACGGTACCTTGCTCAGGGGTACCTCAGGGTAGCCGTTCAGAGGAATTGAACCCCTGACCTTCCGATCACGGGGCCAACACTTTACCTACTGAGCTATCCCTGCCCATATATCATATATCATTATTATTATTATTATTATTATTATTATTATTATTATTATTATTATTATTATTATTATTATTATTATTATTATTATTATTATTATTATTATTAGTAGTAGTAGTATTAT
>VUQG01023377.1:0-14545 GCA_015106755.1 Etia nguti
CCTTGAAACAGTGATCCATGCTTTTATTTCTTCCCGTCTGGACTACTGTAGCTCACTTTATGTGGGGGTCAGTCAGTTGTTGCTCTCACGTCTGCAGCTGGTTCAAAATGCGGCTGCACGACTCCTAACAGGAACTCGTAAAAGAGAGCATATAACCCCCGTGCTAGCCTCTCTGCACTGGCTGCCTGTGTCTTTTAGAGTCCATTTTAAAATTCTCATGTTTGTTTTTAAATGCCTTCACAGTCTTGCCCCGCCTTACCTCTCTGAGCTTCTTCATCCCCATCCTTCATTGTCCTTGCACGTTAGAGAGGCCCCTTCACTGTCCACTTTTAAAACACGTCTTAAAACCCACTTTTATTCTTTGGCTTTTAACCTCAGTGAGACTTAGTTTCTCTTTTAATTGAAGTAGTTATTTAATTAATTATTTGTTCACTTTTCTTTTATTTGGTTTTTATTTATATCTCATGTAATTTTATTTTACAGTTCTAATGTACAGCACTTTGTGTCAGCTGTGGTTGTTTTAAAGTGATTTGCGATGATGATGATGAATGAAAAGGAGGAAATTCAAAAAGGCTGGAAGCCAATCCCATTTGTAGTGCATTATGGGATAAGTAGTTTCTTAACCATAAGAAATACTAACAGAGAAAGTTCACTCCTGGAAACAGACTTCTTAATAAAGTGGGCAGTCACTGTTGAGCTCAATCTATCATTATCTCACATTTAAACCTTATTAGAAGTCAAAGTTTAAAATGTTTCCCACCCAACCCCAGTTTTAGAGTAGGCATCAAGTTATTACAATTACAGACTTCATTTTTCTAGCCATGGAGTGTAGTTTATTAAATCCAAGATTAAACTCAGGATTGCATTTCAGCTAGTTTGGATCACTGAAAGCTTTAACTTATGATATTTATATCATCTTCTAACGAAGGTGGATGTTGGTGCAAAATTTCATATCAATCTGTCTCATAGTTGCTGAGTGATGGACTTAGCTGTGAACAGCATAAATTGCATTACCCCTTTCACGCATAGTGGTCACTACAGTGGACAGCTATTCAAAGACTGTTTTCTTGTATTTGTGTCAGTGTTGATGGTATACTTGCACATAAACCACTGCACTGGACACTGATGTGTCACTCCATACCCTGCCACCCACTGGTCAGCCAGTGGACTGACTAAGTGGACATGTAAAAAACTCTTTGAAAAGTACATGTTTAAAAAAATGAAGTTCAAAACTCTTTTTTTTTCATGCCTAAAGATGAATAAAAATACTTAAGAAAAAAATCTAGATTGAGGTTGTCATAATTCATGCATGAAAGGGTTAAAGCCCGATGTATCAGTAAGTAAAATTCACCCAAAAGATCAAAGCAGGAGGCAAATACTTTGATGTTTTTGACAAAACTATTGTTACCTTCTTGTAATTCTATGTCAGAAATGGAAAAAAAATGCTTTGGATCAAAGGGCTACACGGTATTTAGGTGTCTCTCTTTTTCTTGCACCATTAATCTGAACTATCTGCACAGCCAGTTCTCCATTGGGCCTTCATGATGGCACCAGCCATGGATACTAGGACATTTGTGACATGACTGTAAGTCTCTAGACTTAAAAACAAACAAACAAACAAACCCTTAAATAACAATATGTAGAGTCATCATTATCCAGTTGAAAGTGGTGTTCCAGGTAAATCCAAGTTTAGTTGTGCACTGAACCACGATTTGGACATGTAACGTCAGCATGAACGCACAGTGAAGAGCACTTTTTGTGTGGGTGTCCACAGGTTGTCTTCCCTAAGGCACTGTCCCTTCTGGTCTCACTTTATGCAACTTCTTTCTTTCTCTCTCTCTATTATTTTCTGTCTTCCCGTTCTAACGCTCTCTCCACATCCCGCCCCTTCTTCTTCTTCCCCCCACTCTCTCCTCCTTTGCTCTCCTCAGTCCCCACCGAAAGGTGCCACCATCCCCTACCGCCCCAAGCCTGCCTCCACCCCTGTCATTTTTTCAGGTGGCCAGGTAAGAGCAGACCCACTGGGGGCGTCCACAGCCAACCTCAGCCTCTTACTGCAGCACCAGCCACTGCCTGTTAGTGTCGCACCAGGTTTTACTCACTTTTCCTCCCTTCCTCACTCCCCTCACCCACCCAAATCCCGACTAGCATGAAACCCTCACTGCTTTTATTTGTTTTTAAACTGTCATCCATCACCCCCAGCCACTCGAACCAGAACTGAGATCAATGGCGTTCAGCTTATCTGAGTCAGAGGATCCATCAGGTGACTTACCTTTTATTTAATGAAAACTGATCCTGGTGCTTCCAACTGAAAATACTCTTCTTAAAAGTCTAAAAGAGAATCAGGAGAAACAAATGTTAAGCTTGAACTCTGGTGAAATTAAACTTTACTCTAAAGCCTAAAACACAAGTAACCAAGTTACCAAGACAGGAAAAATCCTCTGAAGCAGATACTCTTGGAAACACAGCTCTTTCTTAGTTTGGAACCAAAAGCAGGAAAAATACAAAAATACACTTCAGTAATTTTACTTCATCTGTAAACAGACACAGGGAGTAAAGGAGCTCATAGCAACAGAGCCAGCCACACTGGGGAGGCTCACTGGAGCAAGGTGTGTTGCTAAATAAGGTGATCTGCAGGGGAAGGGAAACTCAGTGGCGGCAGCTAGTGGATAGGGGTAGTATGACAGGACAACAAATGAAGCAGCAGCTCATATTAATTATACTTTAAAGGGTACCTGTTTTATTCATTTCAAAGTAAATATTATTATTTTTGGACACTAATAGAGTAGCTTTGTATGATTCACAGTTAAAAATAAACCCAGTTTATTTTATACTGAGACATGGTGCAGCTTCTCTCCTTTTGTGGAAATCCATCGGTCAAGCAACCTTCTTCTGATTGGCCACACATCATTAAAAAAAAAAATCAGCGGGGTGGGGCTTCTCTGCTCAGAGGCAGAGCTAACAGAAAAGAAGTTTTTTAGAGTTGTCCAAAATCTGCTTTTGAGCTGTAGGTTTTGGCTACAAGTGAGGTGTGTCTGGCTAAATTGTAGAGTGCTAAACACATTTTTTAGATCATCTATCATAAAAGGAAGAAAACAAATATTTTAGAAATCTGTCTGTTTAAAACAAAAATATATATATTGTTATTTTTTAATATTATTATTGACACACACACACACACACACAGGTCTTGCTTTTCTTTACTTTTTGACTATAGGCTATGTTCACCTTTGTAGCTTTGCTGATCAGTAGGTTGAAGGCTTTCTATCCTCTACTATAACAGGACATGAGTGAAAACACCCAGCAAATGGCCTGTAGCAGATTCACAACTGTGCCTCTGCAATAGCCTTAAGGTATATGAATCACTTGAGCAACACTGTGAGCTAAACTGGGACCCCTGCTTGGTGGTTACATTAATTATAAAACAGGGCAAAATTGTGAAGGAAAAATCCTCAAAAATGGTCTTAATTAATAAATATTTACATCTAAAAAGCCTGGATTTGTGGAAACTTGGCTATATTTATATTCAGCTGTGCAAATTACTGTTGGTTGATAAATCTATGAATCAAAAAACTGCTTCAGCTCTACGTATTTCAGGTCAGGTTTGAGTCAAAAGATTCAATACTTTCCTTTAATTACCTTTAAGAGTGGAAAAACTTAATATAAGAACCCATAACAGGAACCTGGATGCAGATTTTTAATTAAATTATTCAGTTATTCAAATAGTTGCAGGCAAAGTTCTTGTGGATTGACTAATTCATTAATCACTTTCACTACATTCGTCTATAGCATCTATAATTTGTTTGTTTGTTTCTAGATTTTAGTGGTTGATATGAGACTATTGAGAAAGGCAGTAAAATATCTAAAGGAGAAGCCACAGTGTTGGTGTATTTTTATTCTTACATTATAAATCAGCTTTGTATCTTGTGGGATAAAATTCAATTTTGCTCAGTTCTGACCTCTGTGGCTCCTATAAACCACATGTCCAATAGGACACGACACCTTACTCCCCTCAGGGTCACTCCTCTGGTTTACTCCACACCCTCCCAATCACCTTCCTGCTGTCTGATTTGTCCCTTTTTTATTTAGTTCAACTGGATTTGATTGATGAATTGTAGGAGAACTTGACAGGAAATCTATAATGCATGACTTACATGTAATGTGACTCATAAGATATTAAAAAAAACATTTAAGTCTATGTTGTCCTTGAGCTGTAGAAATGTCAACAGTTCATTTTTTCTTGATTTATATTTTGTTTTGGTCCACTTTTGTTGATTTAGCTTTTCAGAACTTATTTAACAGTGTGTCTTGTGGCATCATAACAGTGAGCTCTTCTCCTCATGTTTGCAGGCGTATACCATTCAAGGACAGTACGCCATCCCACATCCAGATGTGAGTGCCCCATGAGGCAGTCAACCTTGCACCCTCTATAACTCTGTCTCGCTGCATCCAGATGTTCTTACTTTCTTTCCACCCTTATTAATATTAATTGTTAATATTAATACAGCTTTTATTCTGATATGTTATTTCCTGTGTTTTCTAACTTTTCTTATTCTTGCCTCCGTGCCCTCTGGCATTAAACCTCATGCGGCTTGGCCTGAAGAAGTTATCAGATTAGTCTTGAAGTTCTTGATGGACTTCAGAGTCTTCAGATCGACTTCTGACCTCCACTCCATTTCTTATATAACAATCAATTAAATTTATTTTTATAATACAGCCAAGTACTAACGCTGTTGGAAGTTGAACCATTGCGAAAAATTTCCATTTGTTGGCATGTTCAAACAAGCTCAAGAGGAAGAAGAGGAAAATGCTTTTTTTGCAAGTAGAAAGGAAACTGTATCGAATCCCAAAATGAGGTATTTTCATGGATTAAAAGGGCTGTTTTGAAGGTAAAGATGACTTTGAAAACAAGAAGGTTTTAAAACTCTTGGTGTTCAACTCAGCTCCAATTTGAGTTATTTTAAAGATGTTTTATGTCCTCACATCCTGTAGAATACATAGAAAATAAGACATTCAAATATACAGTACTGTGCAAAAGTTTTAGGCAGGTGAGAAAAAAATGCTGTAAACAAAGAATGCTTTCAAAAATGGGAAGTGGTAATCATTTATTTTCATCAATCACCAAAATGCAGTGAATGAACACAAGAGAACTCTAAATCAAATCGATATTTGGTGTGACCAACCTTTGCCTTCAAATCAGCATCAGTTCTTCTAGGTACACTTTTTTGAAGGAACTTGACTGGTAGGTTGTTCCAAACATCTTGGAGAACTAACCACAGACCTTCTGTGGATGTAGGCTTCCTCACATCCTTCTGTCTCTTCATATAATCCCAGACACACTCGATGATGTTGAGATCAGGGCTCTGTGGGGGCCATACCATCATTTACAGTACTTCTTGTTCTTCTTTATGCTGAAGATAGTTCTTAATGACTTTGGCTGTATGTTTGGGGTCGTTGTCCCGCTGCAGAATACATTTGGAGCCAATAAACAATCATTTATATTTCTGAAACCATTCTTTGTTTACAGCATTTTTTCACACCTGCCTAAAACTTTTGCACAGTACTTTCGTGAATGTATATTATTAGATGTGAGGCAATCTCATCCAGCAGCTGCAGGTAGATCATACATTAGCCCAACTTAGGGAATTGTATCAACGTTTAATTTAATTCAACATTCAACAGTCACCTCAGTGTTATAGGGAAAGATCCTGTAATATTAGAAAGAAACCATAACAATCAGATGACCCCCTATGAGCAAGCACTCGGTGACAGTGGGAAGGAAAAACTCACTTTTAAAAGGAAGAAATCTCAAGGAGCAGCAGCCATCTGTCATGACCAGTTGGTGGCAAACATTCAAAATGTAAAGGTACAACTGTTAGAAAATGTAAGCTGATGAGCCTGACTGACTTACTGACAGTCAGTGACAGTGAATAATATCATTAACTGACATATGAGAAGGTGCTAAATACTTTAGAGGATTACATGGGCAAACATCCACCCATCCATCCACTATCCTCAACTTATCTAAAGTTGGATCACAGTTATTCCATATATCCATCTCACTGGCAACACATTTCAGGAGGTATCCAGGAGTCACCCTAACAAGATCCCCAACTCAGCTGATTGATTGTTTGCTTGTGGACATTCGAGGCTTCAGTTGACTAGATAATCCTCTAATGTAGTTACCACCAGGTCATATCTCACAGGTATTTTTCTCTCTCATTGCTTGTAGCTTTAACCACTCACTTGGAAGTTGAGAAAAGCCTGTCCCAGGTCCTGTCCACTTCACGTGACCAGTAATGTCGTTGGCAGGTGCTTGAAGTCGTGGAATGCCATCCAAATTCTACAATTTCTACTCAGCACGTTGCTGCAAATCATATTCAGTGTGTACAGCTTTAAATGATAGTCACTAGTTTCATAATTTCCTACTGGCAAATGCATACCCTCTTTTGCTCTCCACATAGACTGTTTATCTGCATTCAAACAACACCTGCTTTAAAAAATGGCAAATAAAATTCAGACAAGAAGCAGATTACAGATGGCAATCAGAATGCTTCTGGTACTAAAAATCTCATCTATGGTCACCAGATTCTGAATGTGAACCTGTGCAGAGTGATTGATTGATTGCAGAGTTCTGTTCTACAAATGCAGAGTTTAGTTCAAGAGTTTAGTTTAACAACTGCAACATTCTATTTCAGAACTGCAGCAATTACTTCAGCAAGTGCAGGATTCCAGCCCAGAACAGCACAGTGACGTTTTATTCCCTAAACTGCAGTTTCAACATAGACTGTTCCACGTGTAGCAGCAGTAACAATGAGGGGCGGGGCTTGTGAAATCCTCCCAAATGCTTCAATCTCAGGCCAAGTCCTTCATGAGGTTCTCCTCATCTTATGTCTTTCTTTCTTGGTCTCTCTCTTTTCTCTCTGTCTTTGTCCTTCACCTGTCAGTGTTGTTACTTCTCCTCAGATCCTTTCTTTACTCTTGTAGCATTTCGGACTGACCTTTGTGCGTGCGTGTATGTGTCTGGTGAGCGTGTGCGTGTGTCAGAGTGCGTTTTTAACGATGACCTCATAGCTCTGCTGTCCTCCTCCTCCCCCCCTCAGCAGTTGAGCAAGCTCCACCAGTTGGCTATGCAGCAAACCCCCTTTACCCCCCTTGGACAGACCACCCCTGCCTTCCCCGGTACGTACCCACCTACACAATGACCCTCTTCACCAAAGATCCTTCTCTCGTTTTTACCTGTAGAGACAAACACATTCTCTTCCTCCTTTTTTTCTCTTTCTCTTCTTTTCCTGTCTCTGTCCTTTCTTTCTTCTTCTCGTTGTTCTCCTCCTAATGGTCTCTGTGGTTCACTGCCATTGACATGGCCTGCTGGTGGTCTGCTCTTGTTGGTGTTGAGGCTTCTTTTGTTTTTTGGTTTTCCCTTAGTATCCTTATTGTATAGAATTGCAGTTGTCTTGGATTTTTTTTTCTTCAAAAGGTAGAACTCAAATTTGTGTATTGCATAGGCTCTGCATAGGGCTGAGCCATACTTCCAGTGACATACGTTTGCTGCTGGTTTATAGATAACATAGTATTTTATAGTAGATCATCCCAGTTTGCTTCCTTAACGTGCCAAACTGTACTTTATGTCCTTTCCCTTTCCTCCTCTCTTTCTGTCTGCTTCCTGTGTTCAGCAGCAGGTCTGGATGCCAGTAACCAGGCCAGTACTCATGAACTCACCATTCCCAATGATGTGAGTACATTTGTCATGATGTGCAGACACCCAATAATGCGCTTTCACTCACCATTTGTCACTTTCATTTTTTCCTGACAGGGTTTAACGAAACTTGCAAACAGCAGTGGTTTAAAATGAGACATTTTTCATTTGAAATCTGACAGAGAATCAGGTTATCCATTATCAGGCTTCAGGCAAGTCAATATTGTGAATGCTGTTGCAGAAATACTGTTGTCTTCTTCAGTCACACTTATTCAGCAGCTTGGGTAATTTGTGCCCACTTTCTGCTGTTTTGCCACTTGCTAAAGCTATGATCAAGGTAAATGCTCGAAACTGCTACAAAGGAATAAATAAAACAACAGAAAATCTGCATTAAACTGGTAAAACTGGTTATCAAAGCACAAACTCCCAGACATGCTCTGTTTTATCATCTTTTCACATGGCTTCCTGCTGAAGTTTCCAGCTATGCAATGTGACAGCAATTCAGCTGCAACAATCAGAGACAAAGTGCAGCCAAAGGCAGTTGGCTTTGCAAAGTGAATGTCCTTAATGGAAAAGACTTGTTGGAGCTAAATAAGGAGCATCTAAGTTATAGCTGAAAGGCCGTCAAAGACTGGCCAGTACTCACACGCTCCACAGAGAATCTATCAAATGTCTCTTTTATGTGCTCTTGCCATGCTAAGTCCCATCCTCTTTTCTTCCCAGCTAATAGGCTGCATAATCGGACGCCAGGGAACCAAAATCAACGAGATCCGTCAGATGTCTGGGGCGCAGATCAAAATAGCTAACGCCATGGAAGGGTCATCGGAACGCCAGATTACCATCACAGGGACTCCCGCCAACATCAGCCTGGCCCAGTACCTCATCAATGCAAGGTCAGAGATCAGTGACTGTTTGACTGCAAAAATAAACAAAGAAGAAAAATGTGAAAAACTTCTTCCTTGTGAACATGGATGATATCTTTTGAATTAGTGCCTAATTAGCTGCTCTCACTTTGTCAAGATTTTGCAAAAACACTTTTTTCTTCTCTTAATGAGCTCTCAGTGAGTGTTATTTGTTTATTTTATTCTTTGTTTTTAATTGCCTTTCCATCAGTGTTTTGTCTTGTAACATCACATGTTTACCAACATAACTGTTTTAAAAAACATCATAAATAAATAGTAATGTGCAAAAGTTTTGAGCCACCCCCCATTTTTAAAAATTTTAAATTGTGTATTTAGGCTATTTGTTTCTAGCAGCCTATCACAAAAACACATCATTTGTTCCCATTTCTTTAACTCAATCTATGAAAAATACCAAAGATAAATATAAAATGCTATTTTAAAAACATAAAAATACATAAAATAGTATTTTTGAGTTACCAAACTGTAAATGCATCTGTAAAAATTTAAAGCAGACAAAAGCAGAAGTGTCAAAAACTATCTACAGCAGATGAACAATGTCTGAAAATCATGTCCTTAAGAAACTAGAAAAAATCCAGTAAAGACCAGACACAGGACCTGAGAGATACATCTGGACCTTTAGAAATGGTCTCAGTTGAAAGGTGGCAGTCAATAAGCCATTCTTAAGGAAAGGAAACAGGGAAAAAAGGGTGAGGTATGCTGAATTACACAAGAACTGGACTGAAAATCAGTGGCAACAGGTCTGATGAATTTGACATTTTGGGTTCAAATAACTGTTAGTATGTGTGGGTGTTAAAAAAAAATGCAACTGAATCTGATAATATAAATGTGTCTGGGTTATGTTTGGTTTGACCAGGTTATCAAGCATGCAGAAGCAGGCAGATAAGAAACCAAAAGTTGCTTAATTTTTCTAAATAATTGGGTAGAAAGCCTGCTGGCTTTTAGGAAAATGAGAAAAAAAATGCTGACTCTCCAATCATTCTCCTTTAGGTTCAGAGACGTGGCGGCTATGTGGACTGACCCATCTTCCATGACCACATCCTGAGATCCCTGACTGGCTCCTCCGTTTGGCCCTTTCCAATGACTGACTACCGCAGACAACCCTGATGAAGCCCTTCGGACTCTGGCTCTGGCTCTCCGAAAACCCTGACCACCTTCCCACCCTGGTTCAAAGCACCTCAGGGAGGATCGGGTGCTCACTTTTGTTTCAGAGAGCCAAATTAAATTAACAAAAAAAAGAAAAAGGATAACAAAAAAGAAATTCTCTGTTGCTTAGATTTTTTAGAGAACTGTTGAAGCATGTTGAATGTTTATTAGGAACAACTTGTGTTACTCTTTCTTCTTTTTCTCTCTATCTCTTGCTTTCGCTTTCTCTCTGTCAGTGCTGCGTCATAGAACATCATTTAAAAGTAAAAAAAGTACTAGTAAAAGATTGAACATTTTTTGTAGGACGTAGTTATTTGCATATAACAGCTGCTCAGTGATGCTATCGGCAGAGTGCGTGGTGGGATGTAGCCAAATTATCAAATTTTGATAATGTATTTCTGAAAAGACAAAAAAATTGGACTGTTCTGCTTTTGTCCTAATTTGCATCTCTGTCGAATCTCTACCTATGACTCTTTGCTGCATCACATGGCCCTTTCAAGCCAATGGTATCACTCCTAGAGCCTCCCTTCTCATGTTAATTTCCTAGGTTTGCATTATATTGCATGTTTTCAGTGTCGTATCGTCGCGTATTTCAGTAAGCCTGTTCCGTGTACTTCAGATGTTATTATTATATCTTTGTTTTCCTGTTCTTTTCCGCAAACTGTTTTCAGCATTTTTGGCCACTCGCGTCTAGTTCTACTCCCTGCCCAGACAAAAAGCCTTCCGACACAGCCTCCTTCTATCAACACCGAATATTAGTATATAGATGCATGAATGGGAATTAGTGAATAACCAGTGGCTAAAACACTGACTGAAATTTAAAATGATTGTTTACTTACTTATTATTCTACTGTATTTGTTTTGTATGAGGACTCTTGTGAGTTAGCACATTAGTCGACTACGCGGCGCTCATGCAATAGACTACTCAACACTTTACTCTGGACTGCCTCTGATGTAGGGAGGATTAGTTGGACTTAAAAGCCAAGCATTGCGTCCAAACCTTTCGGCTTCTTTCCCTTGTCTCGGAAAAAAATTTGCTAGGCTAAGAGAGGTTTCTAAAAAATTAAAACAAAAAAATTTGAGGGAAAGAAGCCGAATTTTAATGGGGCAGAGGCCTAGACGTTTGGATGAAGCCAGATGGTATTTTTTGGGCCAAGGAATGTTCAGGGGTTCATTGGGGGGAACCCGCGGGGCCTGGGCGGACGTGACCACTCAGTCTCTTTTTCACGATTGTTCATCTCGTCATGTTCTTTTCATTGTCATGCGGTTGAGTTTAACGCTTTAGGTTTGAATGTCATTTTATTGTCGCGACTGTGTCAGCAACATAATTGTTTTTATTTTAAAAAATAAAAAGAGGACAGGTTGGATGAAAATTCCTGCTTTGCTGTTTTCCAGTAAAGCCAGCATGTATTTATTTATGGTGTGTTGATGCACTTATGACTTTTCATTCGTTGTTCATGAACATTAAGCTAAGTTAGTTTTGTTGTATTGTACTTAATATGAGAGGGAGGTGTGGGTGATATTTGGTATAGTTCAGTATTTCAACTGCTCCCATCCGTCTTCTGCTTATGAAGATGCGCTAAAGATAATAGACAGGGTCATCTTTACTTCTGAGTTTCAGCTGAGCTCTTTTCAGCGTTGACGCTAACAAACAGCTGTTGAATGTTATTGTTGACTCACATTATCTGCCATCCAACACAGAAACTTTCTGCATTTACAGAATGCTTGTTTTATTGCCAGTAGCCTACACTGAGCTTAAAGGAGAAGTTTAACAGTTTGGGGGAAAGTTTTTAGGGAAATATGCTTATTTCTGCATTTTTACATTGAACAATTGATGTTTGCATGCTAAATATGAAGCTACTACTAGCATGAAGCTAACCTAACTTGGCATAAAAACTGACTAGCACAGGTCTATTAAGCATATAAGCACATAAAGAATTTTAACTTATGTGCTGCACCTTATTTATACCATTAAAAATGGTTAAACTCTTTATGCTAAGCTAAGCTAACTGACTCTAAGCTAAAGTTTCAGATCCCTTTTTCTTTTTTTATTTACCAGTGGTTCCTGTAGTTCATCCCATGTTTGAAACCATAGACAATCTTGTTGTCTCTGTCTTTCATGCTAGGTTAAGTAAGCCTACTGCTAACTTAGCCTAGCTATAAGTACACAAATAAGCATATTTGCCAAAAGTGTCTTTTCCTATGACATTTAGACGCTTTGATGACATAACTGTGATTATATAAATGGACCAAATGCTGTATCAATATACTGAAGGAGGCATAGTCAGTGATAATTCTGCAATAATTCTTACATTTTGATGTGAACTCAAGTAGTAGTGATAGCAATGACATTTGGGATTTGTGTTTCTTTTTGTTTTCAGTTGTCATAGCTTGTATTCTAATGGGAATTTTTGTCAAATTACAAGAAATTATGTTTTTTGGCAAACTTTTTGTTTTTGTTTTGTTTTTAGAACTGTTAGCTAATACCTATTAAGAGGGTATTCTTTCCGAATTGCCCACAACACTGTAATGGTGAAAAAATATCCTCAAGGGTATTGTGGCTCTTATAAAACAGTTATCAGTGCATGCTGAAGTGTTTGCTTAAAACGTGAATAATCAATGACTAGACAGCCGGAGTGTGCATTTTAAAAATTTAATCTTGTTGTGTTTTATGAATTTGATTGATAAGCAGGAATATTGACTTGTAAGTGATGGCAGTGTGACTTCAATAACATCAATATTCATGTGTTACTCAGTGTTTGAAAACTGTATTTACATTTGTGTATATGCCTGAGTATACTGCGACTTTGAAACAAACTGCAACTAATGCAATAATAGGGTGCAATGTGCAATTATTTATTCAGTTTATTATTAGCTTAGATACAGAAGAGCGGTGTAGCTTGTTTAAAAAAAATGCTTTTTTGAATTTTATCCACTTTTCATGTGGTGGCAACAGCGGGGGAAAAAAGAATGGCTAGACATGTTGTTTTTTTTGTTTGTTTGTTTGTTTTTCAGCTTTTCTTTGTGTGTATTGCAGTTTGGGGGAGACAAAGTGATAGAACTTCGTAACTATTTTCAATTGATTTATTTGCTATGTGCAGATCTATATTAGTTGTGAGTAATTACATAGGTTTTAATTTTACAGTGTTGGTAAGTATAAAAAGAAATAAAGTTTCATTTTTTTCTTTCTGTGACTTGCTTTTCGACGTCTTTCTCAATGATTTTTTTCTACAACAGCTGATAAAAATCCCCTAGAGAGATTTTAAAAGTTCTTGAATGAAGCTAATTATTGTGAAACAATGAAATTACAATAATTAGATGATGAGATCTCAATGGGAAGCTCATCTGTTCCTTTTTTGAAGGTTAGGTTTTGCATAAATCAGATTAAAGAAAGTCACCTAATTATTACCAAAGCTGCAGCATGCTTATTGTTTAGAGAAATGGTTCTCAAAGTAAGGTTAGAGAGACCCTGTGAGGTCTTCTTACACGTCTGCAGCCAAATGAAGGATAACTGTAATTTCTTATAATTATAACCATTAACTCTAATTTCATTTTAATTCATCCTAATTAAAGAACGAATTAAAATATGATCTTAATCACAGTCTCCTTTTGTTCCACCTACAAAGACAGTAAGATAAAATCATAACTCAATGGCATGAGAGATCCCTTGGGATAAATTACGATCAATGAGGGGTGTATTAAAAACCTGTGTGGATGTATGAAGTTTAATGTATGCTTGGTTGCTCCACAATGACCTGTCCAGAAAAAAAACAAAAAAACAAAAAAACAAAAACAAATCTGTGAGTTCAGGTTTTCACTCTTTACCAATTGAAAGCCTACTCAGAGTAACCATTGAAGTTCTTTTCTAAACTGAGTTTCTATCATATTTCAGACCTGCTTATAGAACAAAATGACTGGGTGTGCATCACAAGTTAGGGACAGTGGTTTCAGCCTATGCAGCTACCCTTGGAAAAATCAATAAACTGTTCTCATGGTTGTTGAAATACAACTTTATTGAAATAGACCTAGGTGTCAAAACCATAATTAATTATTAGAGATCATTGAAGGTACAGGGGAGGTCATCAAATGTCTGGACGTAGCGTTTTCAGTGGGAGAAACGTTTCGTCACTCATCCAAGAAGTCACTTGGATGAGTGACGAAACGTTTCTCCCACTAAAAACGCTACGTCCAGATGAACAGAATCAACTTTTTGAGGATTTACTTACCTGGATGATTGAGCATGCATCAAGACGTCTTTAATAGTTCATGTACAGGCAAAAACAAAGAAGTATGATGGAGTACAAAGTTAATGTGGAAGATCTGGTGCAAGTCCAATACCTTAGTTCAGTGGTTCCCAAACTTTTTTTGCTAGGCCCCCCTTCATTTTACAAGAAAATCTTCCCCCCCCCCCCCCCCATCCCCACCACACACACACACACATCCTCCAACCACAAACACCCACATTTTGTTTTCAAACTCCATTCCACATCTTAAACCTTTAGTAAACATTTAAACAAATAAAATTAAACTGCAATAAATTACAGGCAGCAATAAAATAAACTACTAACTCTTTTACGCTACGTCCACACATATGCGGGTATTTTTGAAAACGCAGCTTTTTCTATGCATTTGGGCCTTTCGTCCACACGTAAACGCTGTGAATCACCAAAAACTGAGATTTTTAAAAACTCCTGCCAGGTTGGAGAATTTCGAAAACTCAGTTTTTGCGTTTACGTGTGGATGAAGAACACAGAGTTCGTCACGCAACATCAAAGGTGTG
>VUQG01023378.1:0-14885 GCA_015106755.1 Etia nguti
TATTGTATTATTTAAATAGTTTAGTCTGTTACTGTTACTGTCTTGGAGCAACTGTAACCCACATAATTTCCTTAGGGATTAATAAAGTATGCTGATTCTGATTCTGATTGCCAGCACGTCATGGAGTGGGTGGAAGATATCATCCAGCATTGTCCTTATCTTGGACAACATCCGCCTCTCTGACACTGCTTTAAGGGAGTCCAGCTCCATCCCCACAACATTATTGGGGTTCTAGTTAGTTTATTTAGTCTGTTGGCATCTGCGACCCTCAACCTGCTGCCCCAGCTGCAATAGCACAGAGGATGGCACTGGCCACAACAGACTCTTGAGCATTGTCCGACAGATGTTAACAGACCTCAGAGACTCTGACCCCTCCTGCAGAAGGCAGCAGTGTTTTTGACCTAGTCCAGGTTATCGTCTCTATAAATATCTAACAGTAACATGTGTCCTCACAGTGTAGCCTGAATCATATCAGAGACATGAAGCATCCTTAGAGGTCAGCTGCTTTCTATCAGCTGGCAGCGCTCAGTAAAACAGAGAGCGCCTGAACATTTAGATCTCAGAGGCAGAAGATAAATGGTGAGAAACCCACAGACGCCACCGATGAGTCAGCCAATCAGCAGCCATAATCTCCTCCCCGCACTCTGTTTCATGACAGCTGATCTGTATGCAGAACACACACTTAGCCCACAGACACACGCACACAGACACACACTAAGCCCACCTCAACGCTGCGACAGACTTCATTTTCCCGCCACGCTCAGCTGCTCTGTCTGCTCACCCGCCTCAGACGAGGAGAGAGAGGAGGAGGCAGCGAGTTCACAGGATCAACACACACACACACACACACACACACACACACACACACACACACACACACACACACACACACACACACACACACACAGACACACACACGTACACACACACACACACACTGGGTACTTTGTTGTACAATCACAACATGAAGCATGAAGACGATCAGTCTGTGACGCTTTAGCTGCAGGTGGAAGAATCGAACTCTGTGTTCATGGCAGAATTCAAGTCCTTGAAAAACACTCAGTGAACTCTCGGCAGACGTTACATTATAGTGTGATGTAAACATTATGTTCAGATCTTCATATCTAGCTGTTTACCAATAATATTTTTGACTGCTGCATAGAGTAATCAGTAATACATTCATGTAATGTGCAGCACTGTGTAAAAGTCTCGTGCTAGCCCTCATTCCCCTACACAAGCACAGTGTTGCTCTGAGGCACTATGGCAGGACACTGAACTTTTCTGTGTGGTCCTACAGGGGTCAGAAGTCAGGACACCTGCACGTGTTCATGTATGTATAAGATGCTGTTTATACTCAGTCATGTTGCCAGTCTGTTAACTGCTCGGCTGTAACCGAGCGCTTTGTTTTCGGTGTTACTCATAAAACATTTCTTTAAATGTTGAATAAGACACAGCTTTATGGTAAATGGTAAATGGCCTGTATTTGTATAGTCCCTAAGGACCCCAAAGCGCTTTACACTACATTCAGTCATTCACCCATTCACACACTGGTGATGGCAAGCTACATTGTAGCCACAGCTGCCCTGGGGCGCACTGACAGAGGCTGGACTGAATTAGACTTCAGCCCACTGAAGAGTTAACCAATGAGATCACAGACATGTAACAGCTGAACCTAAATTTTAAATTGTGCCTTTGAGCTTTTATGACTCACAGAAGATGAGAAGAGCACAGCTGTTTGATCAGGTTCAGGACTATGTCACAGTTTGTGTTCAGCGATAATATTTCTTAAAGTTTAAAAAGTTTAATGTGTGAAATCTTCCATCTGTGACGTGTGATGTGTCTGTGTGTGCAGGAAAGTGCAGATGTCTGTCAGACCAGACTCTCAGTTTGTGAACAAAGTCACGGGCAGGAGATCAGGAAGGTACAGACAGAGTGGGTGTGGCCACGTTGAGCTGGAGTTCAGGTCATTTCTGCTGGGTGTTCTCCTCAGAACATCACAGAACTTCACACTGACACACTGATGGTCCTGAGTGATGAATTCACACAGTGGGGTCATCCATGAACCTCCTCTGAGCTCTTCCTCTTCTCCTCCTGCCCGCAGCTTCACATTCATCCTCCTCAGACCACCTAAGCCTCGAACATCTCCAGCTCCACCATCTCCATCACAGCAGGTCTCACCTCCATCTTTGACCCTTCCCTTTCACTGTTGCTCTCCTTCTGTCACACTCCCCTCCACCCACTCCACCCTGTGTCTTCTTCACCTCTCTGTGGATGGCTTTCCTTCACACTCATGTATTCTGTTTTGCTTCTGCTGACTTTCATTCCTCTTCTGTCCAGAGCATACCTCTACCTCTCCAGGCTCCACCTGCTGTCACCACAGATCACAGCTGCTGTCCGGCCTTCAAGCTGCACTTGGTGCAGTTAAATTACAGCTCCTTCTGATGGCTGCAGGAATTATGACAGTGGGAAAAAATGAAATAATGTTCTGTGACATTAAAATTTTTCTTACTTCCTTTTCCTGTAACATGAGCCAATCTTTGGCCCTGAAGCTGAAGCCAGGTGTGAGGCTGATGCATGTGTGGGTCATGACATCAGCAGGAAAATGTGAAGCTGCGACTCTGCTGAGGTTTCCATCAGCATGCAGAGCAGGCATCGCCATGCTGATAATTATTGATTGTGTCTCTTCATGCATGAGGTAATTTGGGATGCTCCTCATCTGCATGCAGACCAGGAGGATTCAGCTGCTGTGCTCGGCTCAGAGGGTCTCAAACCGTCTGTGACACATTAACGCTTCCCGCATGGTGCCTTCGTCTCCTGAATCACTAGCTGTGTTTTTGTGCTGAAGTGAATGTGTTCATGTCAGATTTCAGCTGGTTTTTCGTGTGGTTCTGTGCAACAACAGGAGCTTCAGGTGTGCTTAGTGAGCCACACACACCAAGACACGGAGGGGCTTTCTCCAACTTCCTGTCTGTCTTTGAACACATCACCTTCTTTTTAATGAGGCCAGTAACACTTTGTTATACAGCCTGATAATAAGTAATTTATTAGAAACTACAGTGTAGTTATGTTTACCTACAAATACTTAAAGGTGCACTAGAATAACACGTCAGGTTTTTACAGGAAGTAGAAACAATCATACTCTAAGTACATTTATGTACTGCTTTATTTCTCCATAACTTTATGGAGAAACTGTATTTCAACATTATAGTCTCTAGTTTTTAGGGAGCAGGGTGTGTTATGGAGGAGATTCATCTCACTTTATTATGTGCATGAAGGATGTTCTATTATTCAACTGTCCTCTTATTTTACCACCATTAATGTGGTGAGAAATGAGTTTATAGTGATGGAGCCACGTCTACCTTCACTTTTCTTCCAGAAGATGTAGATTTCAGATCGAGACATCAGGGAGATCGAAGGTTCCAGCTGTTCGTGTCGTGTATGTGTTTTCTTTGTGTTTGTCGTTAGAAATAAAAGCAGAAATGCTCTCATGGTGTCGTCCTGCTGTGTGCCACAGGTTTATTCATGGAAACTCTCACAGCTTTGACCGCAACACAGTGACAGATGGTGTTTCAGGGCTTTCTCTGCGCTTAATCTTACAACAAACACGGGACGTGGTTTTATGGAAATAATGAGCAGGAGCAGTAAACTGAGCGGTTCTTGTAGAGCCGAGCTCTCAGGCCTCGTTCAGCAGCAGACCAACGGCTCGTCTCCAAACACAGAGACTAAATCTTCCATTGAGGACGCACATCACAAACTCGGGCACATAAGAAACCACCTGCTGCAGGACGTGACGACCAGTAGCTCCATCCACTGATGTGAATCAGCTCCAGCACGATCTCCTCCACCCCGCGTCTGAGCTCCATACTGAGAACTGTTGGTCCACTGAGCGTTTATGTTTTACCTGACAGTGAACACCTGAGCGTAGAAGATCAGTAACCGTCCAAGAACTGTTACAACCGTGGATCGTCCACAGGTCTTCCTGGAAAACAACTGGTCCAGAGTGGACTCACCTGAGGCTGCTGTCTCACCTTTCACCTCCACAGGTGAACAACACCCTGCATGCTATTGAAGTGTGAGACCTGCAGCACAGCCTGGAGGGGTCTGGATACATCCTGAAGTATCCAAAGTAAAGGTTCATAACATACATTATTCATGGCCCCGCCCCCAGGTGCTTGTTAAACACTGCTGAGCCTTTTATTAAAATAATTCTAATTATTTTATTTGTATTTTATGATTAATTTAATATAATTATTTTGTATTAATTTTGTGTATTTTTTATTTTAATAATTTGTTCAGAAATATGAGTTTCTGGATTTTGATGATTATAAGTAAGTATTATGATGAATTTAGCTTTCATTGGTAGCACCGTGCAAAAGATTTTTTTTTTATTATTTCTGTTTTGTATTTTTATAATTTATTGATGCATTTTTATATCGTTGTATTAATAATTTATTTTATGTCATGTTTTGTCCTCCATAACTCCCTGTAACTGCACTGATTTCTCGCTGTGTTGCCTCCCTGACAGCCGACTCGGATCGTCGGTGATCTCGGGGGGAAACAGAAAGTTAAAAACATCAAATGGCGACCTGCCGGTGAACTTGGGTGAACTCCGGCGCCCCAGCAGGAGTGTCGCTCCTGTCTAATTAAAAATAGATGTAGGAGCAGGGAGCCCGGGGCCGCTGGGTGTTTGAAGTGCTGCTGCTAATGCTGAGTGTCACAGGATGATGGAGATGGTGCTTTCAGAGGCGCTCAGTAAAAGGTAATGAGAGGAAACGTCTCCTGGCTCCGTGTTCTCTCAGTGCTGCAGGAACAGCTCAGTAACCTGAAGTCCTCCGAATATCCCTGTGTTTCCTTCACACGTTCTCATCCGAGGGACCCAAACCCCGGCCTTCTGTCCCCTGGCTTTGTACCCAGACTCACTGGTTGTGGTAAAATTGGAAATCAGGAGACAAAGAGTGACTAACACCTCATGAAGAGTTTAGACGGATAGAAGTGGAGCAACTCTGAGGGTCCCCCACGTGCCGCAGGGTGGTTTAAGTGTCACAGAGACATTTCTCCACTGAGCTGAAGCTCTGCATTTTTTTGTATGGTAGTCGTTTGGTGCTGAACAGCCGAGGAGGAGGACAGGAAGTCAGACGGGAAGTTAGACAGGAACAGCAGGTTTTAGAAACCTCGTGCAGTCTGAACTGCTCTTGGTGTGATCGATTCAATTCAATTCAATTTTATTTATACAGCGCCAAATCACAACAACAGTCGCCTCAAGGCACTTTATATTGTACGGTAGACCCTACAATAATACATACAGAGAAAACCCCAACAATCATATGATCCCCCTTCACCTTCAGAGGAGCTCACACACCTACACCTGCTCACCCACGATTAGCTGATCCTGGATCCAAACATGCAAACGCCATCCCACCTGTTTGCTGTCAGTGGTGATGTTCATAATGAAACCAGGTGCAGGAACATGAACATGAATGTAAATGAGTGCAGATGCTATGACGCTGGTGTTTGTGGCCTGAGCTCAACATCCTGGAAACTCCTCCAGTCGGCGGAGTCAGAGGTGACAGCGCTCCTGGTTGGTGTGAGGTGCGATCACCTGATCAGCTCTTCCATCATACCAACCTGCAGCTCGCTGACAGGACAACCTTACCAGCTGCTGAGAGCGGCTGCTGCCTTACCTCTACCAACACACCTCTCACCTGGGGGTGGGCTTCACCACAGGTAACGCATCCTGGTGACATCACATTCTGTTGCATTCGATTGGCTGAAATCTGGCTCAGGCTCTCTCATCCGACACAGCCTCAGCGATCAATAAATGAGGCGTACGTCAGCTCAGGTCAGCTCCACATTTTAAACAAGTGTGATCGGCAGGTTATTGATCAAGTTTATCGGTGATTAATAATCCAATGCCTGGACTTCAGAGCAGCTGAAAGATCCAGAGTTTTGCTATGAAGTGAGGCTCTGACCTTTGACCTTCTGTGACTGTGTGCCAAAACAAGTTTAGGCGTTTATGGAACACTAATGCTTTTCATTGATTTAAAAAAGAAAAAAAAAATGCTGCTACCCAGGAAAACACCCCCACGCTGCCCAGGTTTGCTCACCTGTGGCCAACGCTAGGTTCAAACCACCAAACCAAGCATGTCTGCTGCACATGGAGGGCAAGGAGATCATCGTGTGATTTTAATGCTCTGCTTTAGTTTCTTCTTCTGTGGTGGTTTAATGACAGTGTTTGGAGGATTAGCTCTGTCAGCTGATCAATCAGCTAATCATTGAGCAGGAAACAAATGAGTTGACAGGTCAGCGGTGTCTGTAACCACCAATAAGAAGCCTCATTACAGTCTCTGAACTCACTCACAGAGAGGTCACTGACACCTTTAGTCAGAGCAGCTGGGGTCAGAGGTCAAAGCCTAAGGGTCACGAGACAGTCTGGACGCTAACAAGGATGATCTCCACCTCACAGACCAAGGACAGGAAGTGATCAGCTGACCTGTCAGTTACGGAAAAACCGGAGATAAAGATGGCGGCAAAGGTCGGCAGGAGGAAAGAACATCCCTCACTATGCTGAGAGCGACAATCCTCTATCCTCCCACCTCCACCTCCCGCCTACGCCCAGCAGTGCCAAAAATATGTGTTGTATTCCTGAGAGGACGTGTGTATGTCAGTGTGTGTGGGTGTGTGTGTGTGTGTCGTGATATTACCTGTCTATGCGGTGGTTTTAATGTAGCCTCTGGGGGGCACTTGCGGTACTTTGTCCTGCCTCATCTACTTCATGAGATTCGTGAGATTTTCAGTGAGTCATCAGGTGACATCACGCCTCACCTGATGACTCAGACAGATCTGTGGGGTCTGAGGCAGGTGAGTCAGTCTGCTGTCTGTCACGCTTCGATGGAGAGACTTTGACTCACTGCATGCCCTCGGAGCGTTACCTGCTCACCCGGAGCCTCGATGCTCAGACGCTCACCTGTGCAAACACTCGCTCAGTATTTCAGAATTCCTGTTTACCTTTCTGTGTCAGTGCTGCTGCTTAGCTGCAGAGACATGAACAGACATGAAAAGGATTCTGATTGGCCGGCAGGTCAGCGTGTGAAATCATTCATGTGCAGACCAACAGAGTCATGAAAGTTTTATTTTAATGATAATCAGACAAATTTTAAAAACAGCTCAGACACATTAATCACTAATCAGTAATCAGTGACTGAAGCTCAATCACACGTGAACCGGAATCTGATGATTGCTCTGATACTGAACGATCACAACGACTCGCCCAGGTGACTCTCACAGATTCGTGAAGGTCTGTAAATAAACGCTGTATGATTATAATGGCAGCAGGTGGGCGTTGGTCTCTGCGGACAGCGACTCACCTGGCGGTGTTCAGGTGAGATTCCTGTATGAACGAGAGCTCTCTGAGCTTCTTTGCAGACGCTAACAGATGTACGTTTCCCCGAACAATCAAAGGTATTCACTGGATGACCACAATCAGACCGCATCCTTAGCCCCTCCCCCCGCTAAAAAGATCACTATAAACCAGGTCAAGGTAAAAAGACTGTCCTGCCTCTTTAAACAACGTTAAAAACACTTCCTGTCGACAGAGGCGGGTCTCAGCCGTCATCCTGCCGCCTCAGGTGAGTTTGAGCAGCGTGCTGATGATGTAACAGGAAGCCTGAACACAAACACATAGATCTCGCTACACGTTGTCATTTCTTTCCTTAAAACCTTCTTAAAACCTTCGATCATTTTAATATTTCTGTTTATCAGCTGATTGTTCCGGCCCGTCAAAATAAAAGCAGGACGGAAAACAAATCCCCAAAATCTTCTGAATCAATCTTCCGTCAGCTGATCGATCGTCCAGCTGTGCTTTTATCTGCCGCCCTGCAGTTTCATTCACAGCAGAACTTCATGTTTCTGCACATGGAGACAAGTACGAGAACTGTGAGTAACTGAAGGCCCTTCAACGTAAAAGCCTCAGCCTCCGATATGCTGCTTTCCGTGTTTGTGTGGCTCTTCAACTCAGACGAGTTTTGATTTTATTAAATGAGCTGAGCTAAATGAGACTCCTGAAACATCAGAGCTTCGAACCATTAATGTAATAGGATTACTTTCAGAGATAAACAAGCCTGAGATCAGACAGAAAACCAGAGTGATGTCCCAGGAAAAGCAATCACCCGGCTAATCATTAATAATGGTCTGAAAACGTTCAGTCAGCTGTTTTCAGCCGCTGATCGAGCCGTTTGTGAGATTTAAAAATGTGTGTTTTTTCAGACTCGTTCCTGTCAGCCTCAAACATCTCACCTGTCTCTGCACCAAACAGCAGCTTTCTCTTTCTTCCTGAGGTTTGGATGGAGATGTTTAGTTTCCTGCTTACATGCTCGAAGTAAGAGCCTTTGTTGACTGTCTTTTATTTACAGATTTTCCACAGGTGAAAATCTGGGAAGGACACCAGAGAGAAAAATGTGTCCATGAAGCCATCGAGGCCCTCGGAGGATGGGCAGGTCATCACGTCCGTGTTTAATGACGCCGGTTTTCTCTGCGACTCCTGCGAGGAGGCAATGCATGAGAGCGACAGGCCAATCAGCATCCGGCCGCTCTTCAGCACAATTAACTGTAATTAATCTGCTTACTGTGACACGCCGGGCGGCCTCGTTTATCTTCCTTATGTAACCGTGGGAAAACGAGGATCCGCCGTTCTGCTGCTCACTCAACCCTGAACTCTGATTGGTCTTCGTTTTCATAGAAATGGGAAGCTGGGGAGAGCAGACAGATCCTAAATAAACAGAAACACAAGTCTGCAAATAACTGCAGCACGATCAGTAACTCACAGCCACATCACAGGTCTGAAGATGAAACTCATTTAAATAAAATCCCTTCATCAAACCTTCAAATCCATCAAACTATGACCTGCTGGCCTTTCTGAGCTCCTGTCTGAGAGTCTCAGTGAAGGACGGCTGACAGGAATA
This sequence comes from Etia nguti, assembly GCA_015106755.1. NCBI lineage: Eukaryota > Metazoa > Chordata > Actinopteri > Cichliformes > Cichlidae > Etia > Etia nguti. Next base: position 8,958 of record VUQG01023378.1, read on the forward strand.
CGTTCATAATGAAGGGAAACAAGAGGAAAGGCTGAGGTCTGAAGACGAGAGGAACAGGTCTGATGGAGAGATGGATCCACATCGTGGTCAGTATGTACGAGGAGGTCAGGAGGAGGTCCAACACTGAGAGTCTGCAGCCATATGTGAAACACGGTGGAGGCTCTGTCATGGTTTCAGCTGCAGGTCAGTCAGTGGTGTTGGAGATCTTTGATGAACTGATGAATTACAGAGTCTGATCCACCATGCAGGAACATCTGGAAACAGCTGATTGTCAGCTTTCATTTTCAGCATGACAATGATCCAAACACACTGCTGTACATTAAAACCTGGATAGAAATTCACAGGGGAACTCTACCAGAGCTGGACTTCACCATGACTGAAGCAGTGTGAGATCATCCTGACAGAGAACAAAAGGCATAAACATCCAAAGAAGAACCCTGGAGAACTCTTCCTGAAGGTCCTCACAGAGCTGTAGGATGAAGCTGCTCACAGCACAGATTCACTTTCATTTTCCTCCTTTAACTTCTCGAGCTGCTGATTATTCTTGGAGCTGTCTTTGTGAATCAGCACTGAGGGGCTAACCAGGTGACCTCTGACCCCATCGGCTTAAGTCGGTAAACCGACGTGGATGGGAAATAAAAGCGCAGCGATGATGGGATAAAGCTCCGTGAAGCTCGGGCTGAATGAGGCGACGCTGTTACTGAGTTTTATGACGCCGTGTGGAGATGCTGTTTTCACAGCATCTGCGTGTGCAACACACAGAGCTGCAGTGATAGCAGATATATGATTGCGCTGATGAAAAAGGAAATGCCAGATTAAGTGAAGACGTTAATTTAAAGAAGGGCAGTGATGCAGGGCCGGAGGAGGAAGTTGCTGAGACTCAGTCAGCCTCATCTCAAACTGCACAACATCTGCATTAATGCTTTATAACAGCTGCATCTCTCATCTCGATGACTTCACGTGTGACCGTAACAGAGCCAAAGCCCCTCCTCCTCCTCCTTCAATGACAGACAGCCTCTTCATCCCTGCCGCTCTCTTGGTTTTCCCGTTTCTCAGACTGTCGGCGTAAACAGCATTGGCTGGGTGGTGTGGAAGACACTACGTGCCTGACCGTCCCTGACATTAAAGAGTAGGCTGTCTCAGACTTTGTTAGGAGGAATTATCTGAGTGCACCGTCTTCCTTTTGACTGTGACCTGAGGTATTTTAAAGGTATTTTTGATTAAAGGCACAAAAAAGGAGCAAAACAGTCCTTTAAGTGGGCGTGGTCACCCCCCCATCACTTAGCAAGGAGCTTTCAGACAGGAAGTGACACATCAGGTCGACGTTGCGCTCAGCAGCAGGATCAGCGAGACGAATCAAAGGGAAGATTAGCTCCGATCATTTTACGCCCTGAGGTGCAGAAATGATACTGTGTGCAAATTCGAAGGTTCTGCCATAGTGTCGGTGGGACAGCTGCGAATCCTCCGGGACGCAGACGCTGGATAAATCTATATGATCGAATGTTCCAGTCCTGCAGGACGAAGACACAGGAACACGGCTCCAGCTCGTTAATGTAAAGTCCGGATGGGCCGTGGTTCTGAAACATTTAACCTGCCCTGCAGTGTGCTGGGAGCTCAGGACTCTGTCCACACAGAAGTTAAACTCACAGAGTTTAACGCTAACTCAGTGACTAGTTTAACTCTGCAGGGTTAGGGCTCGGGCTGAAGCACATGGGTTGAGGAGTGAGCTGGTAGTTTTCTAGATATTTGCAGGCTTGTGTGCCCTGAGGAGAAACTCTGTGAGCTGCCAGCTTGTTCAGAGTTCATTAAAAACAGGGTTTGATTTATTTTCTGAAAGTCAATCTTTGGATCGGTGATATCGATCGCTGCTTCGACACACTGGAGGAGATCCATGACAGGAACGAGGGAACATAACAGATCTAACATTAGCAGTCATGCTGAAAACCTCCAGACCATTTTAGGCTTTTATTTCCCTTTTACGTGTTTGGTCTCACTTCATCACACTGTTATTTTTAAATTATACGCTCTTAAAAGCTCAGTCAGAGGACAGGTGTTGGTCTGACATTCAGGGCTCTTCTGGCTCTTAGCTGCAGTTTTAAATTCTTCAGCAGCGTTTGGAGCCTTTGTTGGCTTTGATTCAAACTGAATCATTTGTGGTTTACATCACCCTGAGATTCTCCAGAGTGAACATTAAGGAGGAGGAGGTGGAGCTTCAGATGAGGCAAGAAGGCTGATTTATGGAAATGGAAATCCCTCAGCCTGCGTTGGAGAGGGTCAGAAAGTCGGCGCTTATGCGATTACAGTGACGCGGAGCAGCACTGTGGTGCACGCTCAGCACTATCTGCTTGATTACATCAGATAGCTCAGGTGTCCACACTCTGCTTTAGATTGATTTCCTTTCTTCCACTAAAAAACATTAGTTTCACTTCATTTCTATGAAAAACAACCACAGAAGCCCGATCCATCACGTCACACCAGCAGAGCCTGATCCCGGCGAGATAACAATGTGGAGCCCGGAATATGATAAGGAGCACTAATCCTTCAGTCCACTCAGAATCTCAAATTAGAAAATAAAATATTTGTTATTTCTTACTCTTTATCGGAAAAATACCAGCTTACTTGATTATTCCCGCTCCTCCTGTTGACATTAAATCATTAAATCAGATCTGTGCTTTCCTGTTAATGGAGCCTGCTGGAAATCTCTGCAGGTTCATGTCTGCTTCCAGTTAGATGCTCTCACTCAGTCACTGCATGCTTCAGCCTCACTTCACGCTGAGCTCATCCTGGAAACATGTTGCACCTGGGATGGATTTCAAGAAACTAGTCAATCAACTAAGTTTGCATTGTTAGGGGCGTGGCCTCTTTGACTGACAGGTATCTGCATCCATATTATCTGATGATAACCAGGCTAGCTAGGATTAGCTGATAACGTAGTGCTCCACAATCCTGGAAACATAAAGCGGACCCACCACGGAGGGATAATCCTGGTGACACCACAGAGCCTTTTTTATTCAGTTTATGGATCAGAATAAATATGACGCGGCACTGCGCCGATGTGGTTTCAGCATCTTGGGGCTGTTTCACAGATCCAACAGTGATCCAGCTCCCGCTCTGTCTTTATCCTACAGAGTTCCCCAGTAAGTCAACACGGTGGTTGTTTCAGAGCTCAGGATTAACAATGCAGAGCTTTCACATGTGCCTTACTTCACTGACTGCATGGTGGAGGTGATGGAAATGAGTGCAGCAGGTAGTAAAGTATTGCCTTTATTCTCACTGCATTATTCAGCCGCAGTGAAGATGACTCCCGCAGTAAATCTATGTGATGCATCGCCTGCTGGAAACTCATATAACCACATTATCATCAGCTGATAACGCTGCCATCTTCAGCCGCCCTCCGCCTGCCTCCATCCGTCTCCTGCACGCTTCATAAATAATCATTACCACCATAATAAAACCAATATTTATTTTCCTTATGGGATAGGCGTGTCATGCTTTATACCTGCTGGGAGGAATGGATGGAGGCGAGGCAGGCATGCTTCCTTTAATAAGCAGCTTTATGGTGTGTAAACACTGCATTATTAATATTATAAGTAAGTAAGGCGGTTGTTTTACTTCTGGTAAGTACTCAAGTACATTTCCTCATTATACTCACACATTCCTCATTTTCTTTTGCCTCCATTGTAGAGGGGGACTTTCTCTAAACAGGAAAATGTGTACAGTGAGGATTTAAAGTGGATTCAGCAGGTGGGGGGAGGGAGGGGGGGTGGCTTGTAATCTCTCAGTGTGGGGAAAATAATCATAACTCACAATAACTTCTATTGAGAGCTTCAGTAGATTTTCTTAGTGTAAAGGCTGTGATCAGCTGACCTGCTGCTCTTTGTGGATGTACACACCTGAATTCAACCAGATGTGAGCAGATGTTTCCTGAGGTGTCCTGGCTGATTTCATCCTCTACACTGACAGTACACTGTTTATCCTGTCCTTATATTAGACACTATACAACCATCATCAGCTAAAATTCATATGAATCTCAGCTACACTTGATGTAAGCTAACAGTGACCAAGAAACCATAGCCACTGTGCACCAGTCACACACTGTTCTTTACTTTAAATCCATCACAGTGCAGCAAACTAACCTGTTTATCCTGCACTAACCTGCAGAGGATTTTCATGCAGTCTTTAAATAACACGATTAGTTTGCCTCACTTTGTTTAGCAGCAGGTTTCACAATATGAAAAAACATGTCGCATGTACAGATTTAAAAACATGAGGACTTAAATGTGAGCTTTAAATGAGCAGTCCTTCCCTTTAAATCTAAGCTTTCTTCTTCCTCTCCTGTCCTGTCTTTCTTATCTTTCTCCATCTCTGAGTGAAGTTAGCTCTCTTTCTTTTCTCTCCCTGTGAAATACAGCAGCTAGACCTTTAGCTGCAATATACTATGAGACAAACTGCAAACAAACAGTTTGTGTGTTTGCTGATGTTTGTTGAGCTGATAGAAACGCTGCATTTCAAATTACCTGACAATTAAAAAACGTTACTCCCTTTATGCTCACTCCTCTTCTGTAGGGCTAGCCAGATGCTACGTACCTTGAACACGACTTATGGACACCTGCAGTCGTTCCAGCCAGTTGAACTCCAGACAATAATCACTATCAACGATACAGTTGAACCTAAAGTAACGAGCCCGTTTTGAAATGTAGGGAGTGAAACTAAAAAGTAGTCAACAAACTATTTGTACTTTGTAACTGTACTGTTAACAGTACAGTAACAAAATACAGTAAGTGTTACAGTTGTCAGTACAAGGGTCAAAATGCTGTTTTTCCATCATAAACTGTAGATCTTCATCACTGAGAGCACACTGGTGCCGATCTGTGGACCCCAGAGTGAGATGAGCATGTTTAACCTTTCACATCTGGAGCTGGTATCCATGGTTACATCTCACTGGACTCCTGAGATGGGAAAACAACAGCTGAAAATCATCTTATAGTTTAATCTCACCAACTGTATCAGCATCACCAGGAGCGTCTTCAGAGAAAACCTCAGAGTTCATATTTATTATAATATTAAATCTAAATATATTATAATAATATTTATTATTCTCATTTTCTGTTTCTGACTCATTTTTTAACACTGTTCCTAATTTTATGTCACGTTCAGGCCTAATGTTGACTTCCTGTTCCTGTCTGCTCTTTGTCAGAGCACTTTATGAACTCTGTTCACTTTATAACCTGTGCGAAGAGCAGAGCCTGTGTGGCCTGCAGCAAACATCCTTCACAGAAGGAGAAGAGCTCGGAGTTTCTGGGGGTGTCTTCTGGACCTGTTCAAACACGTTTCTCATCATGGAGTAAAATCCACAGAGGAGGGGAACTTCACATCAGACCTGGCAGTCTGTTGGCTCAGATCCTGCTTCAGGTGCAGGATCTGCAAAGTCAGAGCAGATGACATCATCTTCAGATATCAACTAGCTGCTAACACCCAAATCTGTGGACCAAATGCAGGTAAATGCACCTACTGTTACCTGTATCTGGTATCAAGCAGGCACTGCTGGCTGACTTCTGGCATGATAAGACGTATGTCATCCAAATACGGGCCAGGCCTGGCATAGATGCCACTGTCTATGTGATGGCATGCCATATCTGGCTTGATTGTAGTTTGGTTTATGTGGCCCAGGCCCATAGAAAAAAGGTCTGGCCCGGATCTGGCATCAACCTGGCACTTCTGACTGACCGGTGTCATGGCAGAGTGTATGTCAACCAGATGTGGGCCAGGTCTGGCAATGATGGCACTATTTATGTTCCTATTTTCCTATTTTAGTTAGAAGACCCAAATGCCATGTTGCAATAATATACTGCTATGGTAGCCAACGTTTCAAATGCAGGTTTGACAAGTTTGTGATGGTTTACTCATTTTACTCATTATTGCCAGTGG
>VUQG01023380.1:0-17624 GCA_015106755.1 Etia nguti
TTTATTTTTTGCTGTGTTTTACTTGCATCTATTTGAAAGAGTGAGTGTAAACACAAAATATTATTTTATTTTATATGCTGGAATATGCAGAAAATAGGTTTAAATGTTAAACAATTTCTTCAAGTCAAAGACTGTTGCATATAATTTAATTTTTGCTTAATGCAATGTGCATAAAATTAAAATATTAAAACTAATAAAACAGTTTTTAAAAAGAAGCTTTCCATTTGATTCAATTTTACATGATGGATTATGCATAAAAAATAGAATTGGGCTGAAAGGTCTATTGCTTTGTTACGCATTCAGGTTGTTTGTCATGTTTTTAGAAAGTAACTAAGTAACCAATTACTTTTGAAAATAAGTAATCAGTAAAGTAACGGGATTACTTTTTTGGAGAAGTAATCAGTAATTAGTAACTAATTACTTTTTTAAAGTAACTTGACCAACACAGTTTCTGATTGCTTAGTTAGCGGCATTCACACCAGTGGCCTGCTGAAGGTCATTTTGTAGGGCTCTTGCAGTGCTCATCCTGTTCCTCCTCAAAAGAGCAGACACTAGTCATGCAGATGGTTTAAGAACCTTCTAAAGCTCTGTCTAGCTCTCCTAGAGCAACTGCCTGTCTCCTGGAATCTCCTCCATGCTCTTGAGACTATATTGGGGGAGACAGCAAACCTTCTGGCAATGGCAGGTATTAATGTGCCACCCTGGAGAAGTTGGACTACCTGTGCAACTTCGGTATGGTCCAGGTTTTGCCTTTGTCTTACCACTTGTGACACTGACCCTAGTCAAATCCCAGACTACTGGAAAAAGGGTGAAAAGAAAAGATAAGGAGGGAAAAAATGTCAGTGACTTGTAACACCAATCCTGTTCAGGGATTTGTCTCATTGCTCCTCGTCTAGTGCACCAAAGCAGGTGAAACTGATTAACAACTGCTACTTATATGACCAGATCAATATTCCAGACGTTTAATGACTTGATGATATACTACTATATGCTATATTAATTTTTGAATATTAAAAAAAAGTTGTCATTGTCATTTCAGTTATGTTGTCCTTTCATCGACACGAACACAACACCACTTGCAGGATGATAAAAGGGAGGCTGTCCTGTAATTTTTTAAAGGAAAAACAAACCTTTAGGATTTAAAGTGAAAGTAAAAATAGAAAAAGTTATTAAAAGTTATTTAATTCTTTTTTAAAGTTCATGGTTAGTTCGAATTTTTGTGTCTCAACATCGCTATCATGTGGTGTAACGTCAGAAAACACCCAATTACTTCTGCACCCATAATGCAGTGCAGCAATGCTGGGCAGTGCCATTATTTGGCAAAAGGGGATGTCACCGATATAAACTTTTAAAATGCGATAAAGACTTCCTTTCTCTCTGTCACTTTCCTATGTATTTATTACTCCAATATGGCTATATAGTAACATTATGTAAAAATTAAGGTGATAATAATGTCCATTATGGTATGGGTTGGCATCGAGCTGTTTCACAGATCAGAGATGGACTCTCCTCAGAAATGGTAGCTTCCGGTCCGTCTCTGAAGCCTTCCTTTTCCTACTGAAGTAGCAGCCATGAGGTAGGAGTCATTCGATTTCATAGTAAAAGTCCAAATTTAAGTGTTAAAATGCACAGCTTCCAATTTCGTACCATTTTATTAAGACACACAAAGTCCCTTTTTATCAATATATAAGTTTATATATCAGTCCAAAGTTAGCATGCTATATTTTTACGGTGCTTTGTGTAACACGATGTAGCAGACGGAGTGGCCATGTTGTCAGCCCGGCTGGTAGTTAGCCGCATAGCTAGCTTTTAACTAAGCCTGTCGTATTTCTTTGGTGTGTTAACAACACTTTTACCGCCTTAAAAAGATATTCTGCTTTTAGGACTGTAGAAACAGATTTTGAGGGTCTAATCGCAGCTGTAATTCTGACTGTTGGTTGTTTGTGCCTCCCGCAGCATGCTCAGGCTCCAGAAGAGGCTGGCCTCCAGCGTACTACGCTGCGGCAAGAAGAAGGTCTGGCTGGACCCCAATGAGACCAACGAGATCGCCAACGCCAACTCCCGTAAGCAGAACAAAAAGTAGTTTTGTAGTTTGTCATTTAAGCCTTGTTAGCGGCTCAGTTTAAAAGTTCACTGGCTCATGCAAAGTTATCTACACGTGTGTGACCAAAACTGATCCAGAGGATCAGCTCAGCTGAATAAGTTGAGTGGCCTGCACACTCGATGCACAGTGAATTTATTACATCACAATCTTACAGGTGAACTCCAGTGCTAATGTGTATCAACACTGAAAACTAAGGCAGCAGACCACCTCAGTTTGATTTGGCAGAGTTTTTACGTCAGACGCCCTTCCGAAGGGATTTATGTGGAGCTGCTAAATATTTGTATATACACTTCTGTAATTGTGTATATGTTATAAAAAAAATGTTAGTGTTTAATGTTACGTTAGTCTCTTCAGGTCATCTTGCTGTTACATGTACTGCAGAAATTAGACAGTATGCACTCTAATACTGATAAAACTGTAATAGTGATGCTGAGAGAACCACAGGATTTTAATCTTAGTTTCCATTTTAAAAGTTCAGTACTTTAATAGTTTGTTAGGTTAATGGTTGTTAAGTAATTCATTACAGTGTTGACCAAAATAATTATGATAAATTTTCTGCTTTACTGGAGCAGCTTTAATTTGTAATAAACCAGTATGAGTCAGTGACATGAGTATGAAGTGATGTACATAATCTAGTATTTCACTGCAGTATAAGTGCTCTGGAGCAGTTCTAGTTTGTTTTTTTGTGTGTGGGTATTTTTAATATTAGCTAAAACTCTTCTGTATTTTGTGAATGAATTGTGGATATCCGAGGATCATACTCAGCACTGCTTTGATGAATAGAAACCACACAGGTGGTATTCATTGCATCCCATCGTCTCACTTTATTTCCTTCAATTTTCAGGCCAGCAGATCCGTAAACTGGTAAAGGATGGTCTTATCATCCGCAAACCTGTTACGGTCCACTCCAGGGCCCGCTGCCGCAAAAACACACTGGCACGTCGCAAGGGAAGACACACGGGCTACGGTAGGTTGAAACTTGCAAAGCAGAAAGTGATTACATTTTTAAGATGATAATGAACGACAAAGCTAATTTAAAATCGGTTTGCGTTATCATTGGTAGTTGACGTGTCTTTTTTTTCCATGTCCAGGTAAGAGAAAGGGTACTGCCAATGCCCGTATGCCCGAGAAGCTCACCTGGATGCGCCGCATGAGGATCTTGCGTCGTCTGCTGCGTCGCTACAGGGAGTCCAAGAAGATTGACAGGCACATGTAGGTTCTGCAGTGGTTTAATGAAGACTCTCTGGACAATATTTTATTATGCACTGCAAGGCCCATTTTACTCTGAAATTTGTGGTTAATAAAGTCAGCTCAGTGAAACTTTCTGATATTTATAGAATTATTCAAGGGTTAAAGAATTTGCCTCTAAATCCTTTGCCCTCACTTTGTGTGGGTGGGTTTTCTTTATTGTTGTTGTTTAATTGTGATGCATTTCATTTATTTTCCACATGATCCGTTTCAGGTACCACAGCCTCTACCTGAGGGCTAAGGGTAATGTGTTCAAGAACAAGCGCATCCTTATGGAGCACATTCACAAGCTGAAGGCAGACAAGGCCCGCAAGAAGCTCCTGGCGTAAGTATTTTTACATCTTTATTTGGGACAACGAAGCCTATTTGTGGCATCTGGATTGTCTTGAAAGTCCAGGTTAAAACATGTGCCCTGACCACGCAAAATCTAGAAAGACAAAACAAAATATTTCAGTAAAGTGAAAAGAAAAAGTCAAATACAAATAAATAAGCTCATCAAATTAAAATCAGAATCAACTGCAGGGCAAAACCTGAAGTAAAATGGCTCGATAAAGTACAGCAGCACTAGTAGCAGTAACAGTGGAGGGTTGAAATAAAGCTCTACAGACGAGTGCAGAGATTTATCCGCTACACAGATGTTCTCTGTGGAGAGTTACTGCTTGAGGCCTGAAAGGTTTCCGGTGTCTGTCCTTGTGACAACAAAACTGAATCAGTCTGTTAGAGAAAGTGCTCTGCTGCCTGTGCAGCTGAAGCGCAGAGGGTGGTTCACGATGGATCGGTTTGTTAAATAACTCCATAGCGACTTTGAAGGAGTTTTGTTTGTTGGGCGTTAGCAGCACTAATGATCTGTGGATTGTGTTGATTATCTCTGCATCTTTATATCGTTTAGCAGTTGTGAGGGCAGAACAAAAAGAGCAGTGTTTTTGTTCCGCCCTCACATAAAGGATGTTTTTAGTCTTTAGTGTGTCAGTTTTAAGGATTTAGTCAACTAAAAAGAAAACACACTGATGTTAAACATCTTTGATAAAACAGCTGTGGTGGCTATGATTATGCACTGTATGAACACGCGTGTCTCTCCTGTTTGTCCTGCAGCGATCAGGCCGAGGCTCGTCGTTCCAAGACGAGGGAGGCCCGCAAGCGCCGAGAGGAGCGCCTCCAGGCCAAGAAGGAGGAGATCATCAAGAACTTGTCCAAGGAGGAGGAGACAAAGAAGTAATCTGGCTTTTTATGTCCTGCCTGACTGCCACCTGTCAAGTGCTGATAATAAAAGTGTACATAAACACAATAGTAGTCTTGTGTATTTACTTCCATCATGACAAGAGTAATGCATTAGCAATGTGTTTTAAATGAGAAAACCTGGTGGCTTAACACACGGTGACGTGTTTTATTACATGCATCCAAATATCCGTTGCCTGTGTGCACGTACACTCAATAAATGGGCAGTAAAAACCAAAATATTAAGTATGTGTGCCAACTCTAAAAAGCAACCAACCCCAGTTGCAAGTAATGCAAATAATTTTATAAACGCTTCATAGATGTGGGATGTATTCCTTCTGTTCTACAAAGTAACATTTTTCGTCTGGTTAAAATATTTCGCTGAAAGCTCATGTTTGTCAATTTTCCACTTAATTTAGAGCTGGTTTAATGTATAAAAAAATGCGTTGGATCTGGTGATTTAAAAGAAAGTGAAACCAGCAGGGTGGCATAACATTGCTGGTCCCAACGTTAACCACTGATATCTGTAGTTATCAGAGAGCCATTGAAAGAAATTGTTGTATGATTTATAGACTAAAGTTACTCTGGCTTCCACAAAGTGATATTGAGCTCCCAAAGCTGTAACAATATGGCCTCATTCCTAATTTACTCTGCAACAGAACTACACCAGTAGTAAAAGGGTATAGGTGGAGTTTACATTAAACGCAAAACTGTTTGCTGGTAAAAACGTTCACAGTATAAAAATAGTTACATGATTGATCTTCACATGTGATTCTGTCTTGGGAAGTTCACCAGAGGACACTGGAGAGGGAGTGCGGGGCTGCTGTTAGACCACAGAAAATTGATGTATGGCCTTGTTTTCCTGAATCTCTTCAGTCATTCTTTGAGTTGCATGACTGAATAACTTTGTACTCTATGTAATAAAAATACATTTTTTAAAGTTTATACATTTTCTAAAACCCACGATGCCTAATTATCACAGAAAAGCTTGAACAAACCTTTTCTTTTTTTTAACCGCAATTTGGTCATTGGACCCCCTGACCCACACTTTTTTCCCTAATAAATTTATGTGGTTATAAAGACTAACTCTGCAGTGACCCAGTTGCCAAAAGGTGAGTTTTTCTTTTTTGTATACAATGTAGAAATAGCAACAAAACTGTTGATTTTGTGGGTGATCTACAGTCCTACACATGAATTGTGGATAATGCATGAAAAAATAAGAAAGCATCCGTATTCTCTTGTCTCTGGGGCACGTGTCCAGATTTTTAAAAACAAGGGAGTATAAAGGGTCTTATGAAATCACTAATATCAGAATTACAGGGCTAAAAATTGGCTTAGAGGTAGTAGGCACTCGGTAGACTGCTGTGAGACGTGAGTGGGAAGGATACAGTGTTTTAAAAATAAACAACATAGTGGTTATCATGTTTAAGCAACATGTTTGCTTGTTGCTTGTAATGCAAATTAAATTGTTTAACATTATCAATTTGTATACACAGACATACACTGTGAAAGACAGCTCTGCATTTTTACTGGAAATAGAAATATTACTGAAAGGACAACACAGTTTTGGGAGGCACTTGGTGGGCAAAGAAAGGCCCCTATTTGTCCATGCCCCTGCGTGTTAGTCAACCTTTGAGTTGTTTGTCCATACTGCATTTTTTTGGTGGAGGCCGATGCAGCTGTGGACCTGTTCAGTGACCCGATGCTGGATCTATCTTGTGAGGAAGGACAAGAATAGGATAGACTCTTAAGCGACAGCCAATCAGATCACCCCCCGATGGCCCGAGGAGAGTGCTGGTGGTTAGTGTAAAATGGGAGTGGGAAAGGTCATCGTGGCAGGACCGTAGTGTTCTTTATTACCCAGAGTTCGTTGTCATGAGTGTTTTCATGTCTTTTGTCAAGAATGTGCAGACACCCAGTGAGCAAATTAAATTCTTGCTGTTAATTTCTTCACTGTTTATATTGTGTTTGTGTAGTTTGGCCCAACTTTCCAACGTGGTCGCTGTCGTTTGTAATGATGTCATCAGACGGTTCATTACTTCGTAAAAACTGATGTTTGAACAAGTTCTTATGACTTACATGGTTTGGGCAGCACCTTTTTTGTTGCACTCTGTAGGTTTATAGCAGGCAAGGGCTATATTTTAGAGACATATGGTACTGAAGCCTCATTGTTTCTTTAGATTATTTGTTTATTTTAAGTATTGATTTTGTGGCATTATGTTTAAGAAATTAGCAATTTAAGTTAATGTCCAAATATATGTTACACTGCATGTTTATACAGCAGATGACCATATTTTTTATTATGATATTTGTTCCTTATTACAGAACCACACCAGTCTACAAGCAAGGTCAGAACTGTTATTTTTTATTAAATTTTAACAAAGATCTGCATTCTTAATGATTCCCCCTGGTGGCCATATTTTTCAGTGAACTGGCAAATTACCCCTTAAATTCAATGCAACATATCTATCCATCTATCTATCTGAACTAACTAACTCTGAAGAGAAGTTTTATTTATTAAGTATAGAAAATGCTTACTACAAAGATATATGTTTTTCTCAATTTTTACAGTTGTTTGTGGTGGAAAAATAAAAATGAGAAAAATCACAAAGGTAATTAAAATCTGTAATTCTTGTTAGTCTTAAGAAGCAGAAAATTGTCACTGATTGAATGTGAATGAATGTGCTTGTTTTTTTGGATCCATGTTTGGATCACGTCCTTTGTAACTTGCTTACTCATGTTTCTCCCTAAATTAGTTTTCCATGTGGCTATACAATTTAACTTCATCCCCTACCCCTTGTCCCCCGTGACTAATCCTGTTGTGATTAATTTTATTTCCTGCTTTCTGAAGAACAGTAATCCTTCAGTGAACTCTCTTAGGCCACTGTCATGACTTCTACTGACCCACAACCCAAACGAGCACATAGATCTTCAAACTGATGAGAATCTCATGTGTTCTCAATGAACCTGTTAAATCTGTAAATCATTTTGATCCAGAAATGGGCAAATAAACGTTGTTAATTTTCAAGGTTTGTTGCCATCTAGTGGTTGCAGCTGACATGGGATGTCTCGAAAGTTTCATTTAAATCCCCTGCCAGAGATGTTTCACTTGAGCAACTTTTAACCACAGTTTAATGAACAGACAGTGTTTGCAGATGCACTGCGTTGCACAGTGAACTATTGTTTCTGGGAATCTGTGTTTGTAGAATGATTTCAATATTTTGATTTGCCATTATATGTTCTCATGCTTAAACTTTTTGTTTAACACACATAAACAAATATCTGTTATTTACTTTATTTAATATATTAATGATGAACTCCTAATACTCTGGAACAGAGACTCATGTCAATCATGTTGTGGGAAATGTAAATTATGCACTTCCATTTCCTGTTGCTTATGGATTCCTCCACAGATGTGCTTGTCTGTTGATATCATTTGACTGTTTTGTGTTTTGGTTGTGATTTTTTCTGAGCTGTACAGGGAGGCAATAGATCATGGAGGCATAAAAGTACCAGTCACTAAACAGCCTTGGAATGCACAAGGATCAGCTGTTCCAAACCACATGACCCCAATATTCCCTCCCTTAGGCCCATGTCTTCCGCAACACTCCCATGTGGAGACATTCGATAGTCACAGCCATGGAAGTTGACAATTTAAATTTAAAGGGTTGCAGCTTGAGAGAATTCACCAAATATTCCATAAAGTGACCAAGAAGTCCCAAAGGTCATAATGACATCCAAGAGAAAGGTTTGAGCCAGGCCTAAGCAGATGGAACCCATTAGGGAGGGAAAAAAAAGCACAATCAAAAAAATAAATAAGATTTAGTTGTTCCAAACCTAAATTTATTGTGAATGTCATGGTCCTGGGTGTTGGACAGAGGGTTTTTCAAGAGGACTTGAATTCTTTTTCATTATTTAACATTGGTTTTGGTTCTTAGTTTGATAATGATTGTTTATTCTAAGTATTCAGTCTTTTTTCAGTTTCTGGTTCTCTGCTTCGGATTTATTTTGTACACTCTCTTATTGTTTTCTTACCTTTCCCCTTTATGCCCTTCTGTGTCAAGTTTGCATGTTAGTGTCTGTTGTCTCTGTCTCCCCTTATCCTTTGTTGAGTCATCCCTCTCTTTTGTGTATTTCCTTATGCTTGCTGTTTGTTTCCAGCTTTGTGTTTCCAATGTCTGGTTTTCTGGTCTTGCCTGGGTGTTTACATCCGTTCTGTCTTCCTGAGTCAGTATTCCTAGAGTTTCCTGGATTCCCGCTGGACTTTGTACCGTTAGCATTAAAAGCTTGCCTTAGGTTAATTGTATTATCAGCATCCTGCGTTTATGTCTTCAATAAATAGAATAGAATGGTAATAAATAGAAAAAGTAACAATAAGCATGAATGGCCTGAAGCTTGGAACAACAACCCACGCAAATACTGCTTATAACAAAGATGGAAAATCTTTACATACAAGAAGCTGAAACCAGAATATCTACTGCACGCTTATCACCACCACCATCAACAGAATCCCCGGAACTTCCCCTTGTGTTGATAAGACAATTAATATTTCATGTATGTCCTGTAATTGTTGATAAGTAAGATGCTCTAATTACTTTGCTTCTTTGACATAAAAATTACTTGTTTGTTTTGTTAATTTTGGTATTTTGGTTCTGTTTCTGAAACTCTGGAAATATTTGTGTCCCCATTTGATGTATACAGCAGTGTGAAAAAGTGTTTGCCTCCTTCCTGATTTCTTAGTGTTTTGGATATTTGTCCCATTTACATGTTTCAGATCATTAAACAAATTTTAAATATTAGACAAAGATAGCCCGAGTAAATACAAACTGAACCAGGCCAAAAGAGTTTAAAAAGCAACACATCATGCCACGACCTAAAGAAACACCAGAGTAACTAAGTCACTGACATTTATCAGCCTGGAAAGACTTACCAAGCCATTTCTAAGGCTCCAGTGAACCATAGTGAGAGAGATTATCCACAAATGGAGAAAGCTTGGAACAATGGTGAACCTTCCTAGGAGTGATCAGCCTACTAAAATACTTCAAGAGAACATCGACAACTCATCCAGGAGGTCACAAAAGAACCCAGAACAACATTAAAGAACCACAGGCTTCACGTCTCAATTAAGGTCAGAGTTCGGGATTCAACAATAAGAAACAGACTGGGCAAAAATGGCATCCATGGGGGATTTCATGGAGAAAACCGCAGCTGACCAAAAAGAACAAAGGCTCATCTCACATTTGAAACTTGAAACTTTTGGGAAAATATTCTGTGAACTGACGAGAAAATAGCTGAACTTTTTGGAAGGTTTGAGTCCCTTTACATCTGGTGTAAAAGTAACACAGCATTTCAGAAAAGGAACATCATACCAACAGTAAAATATGGTGGTGGAGGTGTGATGGTCTGGGGCTGTTTAGCTGCCTCAGGACCTGGCAGACTGCTGTCTACCAAAGCATCGTGAAGGAGAATCGAAGACTTTACTGTTGCATTGAAAGAATAACGAGCAAGCTGACAAGAGCAGGAAACATGCAGATTGGTGATGTTTGCAGGCTGCAGCCCTTTGACCTCAAAGCCTGAAAGGAAGCTCAGTGTACTTTCAGCAAAAGTCTCACCTTGTATAGACATGGAGGAATAGGCTTTATTACATCATTAATGACCCAGTTTTACAGAGGAATCAGATAACCAGCCAGTTATTTGTTAAAAGAGGACTTGTTGCACAACCAAGAATCTGAATTTCATTTAGATATTCGTCTCTCTGTCTTGTTACATTTGCATATAGCATGACTTTATGGAGGAAGCACTTTGCACCCCTTCCACCCTTTGCTTCCTCCAACCCATCGCTCATCCACTGTCACCCTCCCTGCTGCAATAAACTGTAATAGATTTACTTTTGTCCTCTCACATGCAAATTTTAACTCTGTTTACCATTTTTTGAGGAACATACAGACATTCACAGCTGATCCTGTGTAAGCCCGTTTAGACATGTGAAAAATTTGCACAGACCAGTCAATTTTTTGCCAATTTCTCCTTCTACTCCTGACAGGTGTATAATAAAAAGTTAATAACACGATCTTATGTCATTTGAGAGCCTGAGCTCTTCACACAGGCACGGGGTTACACGATGGTGAGGAACTCTGTTGTTTTACAAGATTATGAATGTCATTATGAAAAGTTACTTCTTTGCCTTTAACGTGGTTAAATAGCTTAAGGAGTCTTTGGATGGAAATGGCATTGTCTGTAACAAGCTAATGACTGTTGTGGGAGGCAGCAGGGCAGCCTGTAATGATGGAAAACCAGACGTCTGGGTTATTGAATAATCAGACATTCACTGAAGCCACGTGTTTGTCTGACTGCCCTATGATACGCTAGTGACAGCGGTTTCCCCTTTTCTAGTCGTGGCCTAGTCCTTATTGTGGTTAGTCCATGCAAATGGAAAACAACATTTCACCTATGTTTCTGCTAGTGTCTCATGATGTATGCTAGGTGTAAATGCACATTATCTTCCCAAGACTTCAACTATCTGCAAAACACTAGACACTTGGAAGTTTTACATACTGTGACAATCACATTACAGCTGCTTACTGGAGTCTGGAGTCACATGATCTGTTCATCAGTGAAGAAATCACTGTGTATTTGATGTAAAAATTGGGTTAAGTTTGCTTTTACCTCCCTATCATGGGTTTGGAGTGTGTGCAGGAAGAACCAAATGCAGGAAAAAAAGAACTAAACTAAATAAAAATCAAGTTTCATTCACCCAGTGACACATGCCTTATCACTTTTACGCACACTCACATAGAATCATGGATGGAAGACAATCAGGGTTTACTCAAGGACACTTTATCATGATAAGGGGGTCAAGGAACGATCCAAGACCCTTCCAATTGGTAGAGGACCTGGTCTACCACCTGAACCCCAGCTGCCCCTAAGTATAAGCATAGGAAGACGAGACAGACTAAAGAAAGTAAACACAGTAAACTCTAAGTAGGAGCTGAAAAACAGCAATTCTGAACAAAAAGTTAAACAGAAACCTATTTAAACAGGCATCTCAAATGCCATAAAACATGACAGGAAACAAAACTGGAGTACTGGGGTCGTCTTACTACAATAACAGTGAAAACGTGACTGCGAAACAACATTTTAGTCGCAAGAAATCAAACTCATTCTTAGAATAAAGAAATCAAAGGAATCATGAAGCTCATAAAGCTGAATGGCTTGAAGAGTTATTTGGTTTTATTAAGCCCTGCTGTGTAAATAAAAAACAAAAATTCAAACAGTCATCAAAAAGATAAGATGAGACACTCACCTTATTAGGTACTGTTCTTTAAAGCAAGCAAAACAGCACCATGAACTACACATGAACTATGCACTGGCCTCAGGCAGTGGACTTCAAAGAAATATAACAGGAATAGCTGTATTAGTTCATAAAGCACTCAGTGGTTTGCTTTCAGAGTACATCTCTGACTGTTTAGTGTTTATAACCCAGTTAGACCCTCAGGTCATCAGGTGCAAAACTCTTCTCAGAATTAGATTTGATTGTGCTGAGTGTGCTTTCAGTTACTGTTCCTTGGAACAATCTGCCTGCTGACTTAGAGCTTTATGTACATTAAAAAACATATTCAAATGCTTTTTATTCTCACAGGTCGCGTCTACTGTCAAAAATTGTGTGTATTTGTGTGTGTGTGAACATTAACTTGTATTTTATCTGTGTAAAGTTTTATTTTGTTGTTATTTAATTGGCTTAAGCCATTGTAGACCTGATTTTAATCCTTTTTATCTTTATGTTTACATAAAATGAAACGTGCTAAAGAAATAAAACTGAGGTTGACGCTGACATCGCCATTGACTACTCAGGCTTGGAGCCTCCAGCTGTTTGTGTCAGTGTCTGCAGCAAAGTATAATCATGGCCAAAGAATGTAAAACTGCAGCTACTATTCACACAGGCACAGCAAAATTGGACAGGAAGATCGGAAAAATCTTGATCCCTACTGTGACATTCAGATGGTAGAGTCAGAATTTGTGTAAACCACATGAAAACATGGATTCATCCCGTCTTGTATCAACGGTATAACAGTTCAGACTCCTGCTGGGGTGTAACAATGTGAGGGATATTGTTGGCACACTCTGGGCCCTTTAGTTCCAACTGAGCAAAGTTTCAAAACCCCACCCTGTTGTTGCTGACCGTGTTCATCCCTTTATCACAGTGTACCTATCTGCTGATACTTTCAGTAGGATAACATGCCATTTCACTAATGGTTTCTCGAACATGATAATGAGTTTATTATACTCAAATGGCTTCCACAATCACCAGATTTTAATCCAACAGAGCAGCTTTTGGAACATATAGACATCCACAGCTACAATCCTGTTAATTTCTACTCATGACAGGTGTACAATAAAAAGTTAACAACACGATCCTCCATCATTGAAGAGACTCGAGGCTTCTTACAGGCACAGGACTGCATAATGCTGAGGAAAACTCCTCTGTTACAACATTATGAATGTTTAATGTGGTTAAATAGCTAATGGGGTGTTTGAGTGGAAACGGCATCATCTCCAATAAGCTGCAGCTGAAACCAAACAGAAAACGCCTTTTAATAAACATGGATGCAAAACTCCAAAGAAGTTAAATCCCATGGCATTCCCTAACACCACTCTGTCTGTGTTAGCCTGATTTTAAGTGTCACAAATCCAGATTTTCATTTTTTTTTATTTTTTAAAAAGGAAAATGCTCCAGAACTCGTTGTTATTGACTTCTCTGTGTTTGGAGAAGTGAGGTTGCTGTGACGCAACTGGTATCCCATAGCATGTAAGAATTATGGCTTTATTGCACTGAGAAAAAATAAATAAATTTACCACTGACAACTGGAATTAGTGTGGGAGTAACCATCTGTTTAGGGTTATTTATTGTGAAATAAATCCCATAAATGCAACTAGTTTAACATAATGCTCATTATGAATTACTCCAAGAATTTAATTCCACTTCCACCACACAATTGGCAACATAGAATAAGTTAGAAATTATGGTTTCCTCCTTCTCTCATTTTTTCCAGCTGTTAGTTACATAGAGAAACACCAGCTGAAACTTGCGAAGTTTGACACGTGAATCAAAGAAGCTTTTGTGTGTGTTAGTAAGAGTTTGGTTGGTTTTAAAAGTCTCTCTGATTGGAGGGGCAGTCATTGGCTCCTGCCTCCTCTGACTCTCATTGATTTTGAACGTGTTTCTTATCACGCACACTCACCCCCACACAAACCAGTCGAGTCAAGAGACAAACTGTGAGCTAATTCAGTACAGGGCACTCATGTTACTGCGTGCTTTTAGTGCAGAGGGGAGAGGGGTTTAGCCAATGTGGGCAGAGGGAGGGGAAAGTAGACAGAAGCCTGAGAGAACCCCAGAGAATGGGGCGAAAACAGAGCTGTAGTTGTTAAGAAATGGCGGACTTTTCCCGTGTGAGCAAATGACAAAAAAGGTGCGAGTCAACATAAAGAAGACGGACGAGCAAAGGAGAAGTGACGAGAATTAAAGGAGGATGTGGAGGGACGTTCTGTCGGTTTCAACTTGGCTGACTGCAACCGAAGTGTGACGAGAGGAAACAAAAGTAACAGAAGTGCGCACAGGGCCTCAGACTTGTCTCAACAAGTCAGGCGGAAAAGAAATGAAACCAAACAGACAAAAATGACTGAATTTCTGGTGCTTAATTCATCGAGGAGGGATTTTAACCACAGAGGCAAATGAGACAGGAAGAGAGTGAGCGAGGGAGGCGGGAGTGATGAGTGCGTAAAACAGCAGACAGACATGAGGCAAAAGATTAACAGCCTTCACTGAGCCGGCGTGTGAAGTACTTTGAGGTAGTGCAAGCCGAGTTTGGAAATATGAGAAGATAGGCAGCGGGACAGGGTAGATAGAAACAAGTGAGTGCTTGCAAGGTAAAAGCAGGACAACGAGGAAGCGAGGGAGAGAGAGAGACAAAAGGTGGGCCGTCTAAAGGGAAAGACTAACAGGAGGGGAGAGGTATGAGGGGACAGCTCTCGAAGTCTTTGTTGTCTCTCATGATCACTGTCCTCTGTCTGGGGAGCCTGATGACCACTCTCATCTGGTACAAGTCGGACGACAAGTGAGTGCATAACTACATTTGTGCTTGGAGGATAAAGACTAAAGAGGCTGTGGAAGAACGATTGTGCTCATTATGTAAAAGTAGCAACAACGTAGCAACAACACTGTGAAATTAAGTACATTACCTTACAGTGAAGCTAAAGTGTCAAAAGTAAAGGACTTTTTCATTATTTCTGTTATGATGTTTTTTTGATAAATAATGCGACTGCCAGCGTCTCGGGGTCAAGGTTTGAGGACATATGGACCTGTAGCCTAGATATTCAAATAATATATATAGCCTTTTGAAACTGTTTAATTCAATTATTTTAATTGGAGCTGAAGAAATATACCTCAAACCTGAAATGTGAAAATGTAATAACCTTTTGTGTTAAGTGTTGAAGAAGGCATTTAAAACTCTTGTATTTAAGCTACCTAGATATTAGGCTATTGAGTGAGTCAGCGTCAGAGTTAAATGAAAATATGGTAAATGGCCTGTATTTGTATAGTGCTTTACTTAGTCCCTAAGGACCCCAAAGTGCTTTACACTACATTCAGTCATTCACCCATTCACACACACATTCACACACTGTTAAGGGCCTCAGGAGTCCAGGCTCGCCCAGCAAAGTTACTGTGGCCCTTTAGCTGAATTCTGCTGATACACTTAGATAGATTAGATTAGATAAAACTTTATTAATCCCTCGGGTGGGTTCCTCCGGGGAACTTTAACTGTAAGTTACACTAATTCATACAGTTTCGTATTCATTGCTCAGTTTAATTCGTTTCACTGTAGTTCAATGCTTTTGCAGCAGTCGTAACCCCCGAACTGAGACATACACTGAGCTTAAGCAGGACAGACTTTGAGAAATACCCCCCCAAAGTCTCTTTGAAATGAAAGATATTCATCCATCAGCTTGCAAAACAAATACAAGTATGTTGAGGATATTCTGCGCTCACAGTCACCTGTCTGTGGTGAGTTCATTGAGCCACTTCTAAATATGTCTTTTCTGTTTGGCTCCTGCTTTTATTCTGCAATCTAAGACAGATAATTCTACAGTTTTATAACCATGGCTAAATTTCTCAAGGAGTGTATTATGCGTATATGGTTGAAAATATGCATTGCTTTATTTATTTATTAATGGAATAGCAAGCGTTATTTAGACCAACGTCCCCCTGTCAAAGATTGACAGCTTATATGGTGTGCTGTTTATGATGGCTGTTGCATTATTGTGTATATTGCGTTTTACCACTTAGGTAGTACTGAATTAGTTTTGAATCATTAAACGAAATATTTTAAACTCTATCGAAACATAAGTCTTGATAGATTATCAAATAGCTACTATCAATAACAATAACATTTTTATTTTTGTTATTATTTAACAACAACAACAATAATAACTAGAAAAAGTTGGATTTCCTGCGAAAATGCAGTCTGAATGCTGTGTAGTGGAATCTGCTGAAAACAGCTGAAGAAGCAAAACTATCTGCTGAAAAGAGGTGCAGAAGCTGAAGTCAGCTTTATTTGAAAGGGTACACTGAAGAGTGTCAAGAATGTAGAATGAGCGTGAGTGGGGAAGATGTGCGGCAACAGCCACGGGTAGGATTCCAACCTGTGCCGCCCGGTCTCAGGGTGGCTGCTCATCTCAGTGAGCCAAACAGGCACTTATCTCAGAGACTGGAAATGGAGGTGAAGAAGCTGAAGACAGGTGAAGAAGCTGAAGTACATATTAGAAAAGTTGGTGAAATCATAAAAACTTTGCAGAATTGTAATCATTTAGCAGAAATATTGAACAAGCAAAACAGTCAATTGAAAAAAGCTGCAGAAGTTGAAGTTCTGTCAGCTTGAACTGTCTGCTGAAAACATGCTGCCATGGGTGAGATTCGGGCCCTCCCGCTCTCAGAACGGCTGCTCATCTCACTGAACTAAAACATGGCTCACCCCAGCGAGCTAAACCGGTGATCACACTTGTAATGTGGTCCATTATTTCAATGGGCCGAAAAATTGCATAAAAAGCTAAATATTTCCAAAAGTATAAAAGTTATGAGCACAAAAAGATATAGCTGGCATTAGCAGAAAGAGCAGAACAATTTAAAATTTGAATGGTGAAAATCGCATAAAAACTGTGGGAGTAGTTAAGTGGCAAAGAAACTGAGCAACTAGAATAAGGTAGAAGAATAAAGTATAAAGAGAAGCAGGAACACAATAGTGTGAATTCTTGGGAATGATAAAAGTTTAAGCACATCCCTTTTTTCTTTCTCTTCGAGTCCGAAAACAAAACCACAAAAAAAAACTGGAGCACAGGGAGCAGATCAAAAACAGTTCGGGAGGCCGGCCGCGCGGAAGGCAGCGGCGGCGACAGAGCTGGTCCGGAGGCCGGTCGCGCGGAAGGCAGCGGCGGCGACAGAGCTGGTCCGGAGGCCGGACGCGCGGAAGGCAGCGGCGGCGACAACCTCGTTCAGGGGGCCGCCCCCGACGGCGATGACGGCCAGCTAAAGGCCTGGAAAGTGGCCGGCAAAGGCGAGGAGGTTCAGGCTGAACTGGTTTGGACAGTGGCATAAAGGCGGCAGAGGCCGGAGCGGGCGAGGCGGAGGCTGATGCAGAGGCCGGAGCGGGCGAGGATGATGATGAGGAACCGGGCGGCAGCGTGGCAGCTGCGGAACCAGGCAGCAGCGTGGCAGCTGCGGGTGGTGGTGCTGCAGACGACGCTGTGAAAGCCGCAGGTGATGGAGCAGGTGGTGGCTCTGCAGGCAGCGGAGTTGGAGCAGTTGCTAGTTGCTGAGGCAGACTCAGGGCCAGCAGGTGTGGGGACCTCTGGCAGGTACAGAACAGAACCAGCAGGTGCGGGGACCTCTGGCAGGGACGGATCAGAACCAGCAGGTGCGCGGGCCTCTGGCAGGGTTGATGCTGACTGGAGCTGAGCAGCACATAGGTTTGACTCAGGCACCGACAGCAGGGTGCAGTCCTCTGCT
>VUQG01023383.1:0-19726 GCA_015106755.1 Etia nguti
AGGACTCTGCAGTCTATTTACACCTACAGGCCAGTGGACACTCTTTCAATGATGAGGATGTACACATCCTGGACAGGGAGGAATGCTGGTTTGAGCGCGGAGTCAAGGAGGCCATTTACGTGAAATGGGAAAGACCATCTCTGAATCGAGGAGGGGGCCTAAGGGTACATCTGTCACCATCTTACAATGCTGTGATTGCAGCCATTCCCCAGCTCTCTGTGAATGGTACTCATGGCCTTTGATCAGTGGTCTTTGATCAGTGGGCCTTGATCAGTGGTTGTTGATCAATGGTCATGAGAATTTGCATAATTATGATGAAGGAACTGACCTCCCAGCCCATTGTTTCCTCAGTGGGCTGGTTTCAGTCATTATGCAAATGTACTGTTTATAAGATTGGGGAAACCTGCAGTCAGCTGAGACTGAAGAAGTCACTTGGATGAGTGAGGAAACGTTTCTCCCACTGAAAACGCTACGTCCAGATGAACAGAATCAACTTTTTGAGATACTCTGTGAGTTCTACTCGTAGCTTGGATCATATTTTAATGTCTGTGAGCAACACAGTAATCTTTTCATATAAACATCATAATATGTGATAATTTTTAATGATAGTGTAACATGGATACAGAAAATATGCAACCAGTTTTACTTAATGACTGCAGTGAGTGTGTCCCTGAACAGCCTGTGGAAACAGCATCAACCCAACATTTTCCTCATCAAGTTAGTCGAATAGTAAAATTGTCCAACATTTCTACATTACACATGCCAGTCTTATCAATGTCCCAGTCAGTAAGGTTCAGAATCCATCCAGAGTCTATCGCTGTTTTAAACATTGTTTGTGTTTAGGATGAGCCCACCACTGGGATGGACCCAAAGGCCCGCAGGTTCCTCTGGAATTTAATCCTGGACATAATCAAGACTGGACGTTCTGTAGTGCTGACGTCACACAGGTTATAAAGCTTAGTAACGACATGCATGTTCCTCTGGAAAACTTACTGTTATACCATCTGTTTTACAAATGTTTCACCAAAGTGTTTTCACTACATCTGCAGCATGGAGGAGTGTGAGGCCTTGTGTACCAGACTGGGCATTATGGTGAATGGCAGGTTTAAATGCCTGGGGAGCATCCAGCACCTAAAGAACAGGTCAGAAGACTAAAGATTCATTTGTCATTTCTAACACAATTTTGTATGTTGTACTTCCAGAACTTTTTCAGTTCTCAGAAAAGAAAAATGAAATCCATTCACGTTTCAGTAATCGCCTGTCCACTCCAGTCTAGTTGAGCACTAAACACTCCCTTCGGGTTTTCCAAAGAGTTCACAATGGGAAAACAAAAGGAGAAGCGTGGCAGGCATTTTCACACAAGAAAGTTCACAACACAAGATCACAGGACAGAACCAAGGCTGACAGTCAACAAGATCAGCTGGCTGCAGAGACTTAGAGCACCGCTTTTGTTTCAGCTTTTCCGACACTGCTACACCCAATAAGAAAGGAAATAACGGCTTGATCCTTCCTAGTGTTGCAAATATGAGTAATATGTGGTGTCCATGTGATGGAAATGTCATCATCAGACCATGCGGAACCCATGACAGACATTACCCTACCCAGCAGGGTAGGGTACATACCAGGGTTTCAGGATTCAGTCAAGAAATATGGACTACTCTCAGATCTTCTCCAGAATCCTCCAAAAGCCCTTGAAAGTTTACTGGACGAACCCGCTGCAGCTCCCAATATGGTTCTTGCTGTTTAGGAGCTAACTTGGACGTGAATAACATTTATGCTTTGGAGAAGGGGTGAGCCTGTACCCAAACTGTGACTCGTTCTTGTGACAGTCCATGTTCCACCTTCTTTTATCATAGTTAATCATAGTTATAGAGTCCAGGTTTCTGAAGACATGGTTACTCAGGAGCTGAGTAATATGCATATGCAGAGGTTTGATGTGTGACATCTCGAGGTTGCAGCGACACATCCGAGGGCCTTCTCGGTGATCAATAAAGATTCAGCTCTGCAGGGGAAACCAGTGGACACCTGAACAACTGGATTTAGGGAAAACTGGAAGTCATGAATTTGTCCCACTCTTTATGTCTGGTTTCAACGTAAGAATCTCATTTTTTTTAAGGTACAGTTTACTCTTTCCACAACACTGCTCTGAGGATGATAGGCTAGTGTTAATTTGGAGGCAGCATTCCAGGTTCAGGACACTGCCTGCAAAAATGAGGAGACAAACTGGGTTTCATGACTTCCAGGAGGTAAAATCATGGATCAGACAGGGCCCATTGTGTCAGAGCTTCTGATGTTACTTTCTTAAAGAGAATAATCCTACTTACCTGGAGTAGTGTCAACAAAGACACTTTGGTTGGTCTTCTTGGGGGATGGACCCACCACATACATTCCTAGCGGCCTTTGGACCATCGTTTGTTGGTGTTTGCCTGGTGGTTTCTGGTTTTCAAGTTTGTACAATAGAATACATTACAGTTTTGCGCATGCTCCTGAACATCCCAGCTCGGTTTTAGCCATTTCTGCAATCGTCAGTAGGTTTGGTGTCTTCCCAGGGGGAAGATTGTGGCTGGTACATGGTCTTGTAAGGAAGCTTGAGAACACGGTCCTATGTCCTAGATGAGCTTTGATGACATGGTGGGATTGATGCTATATTCTTCTATATCAGTGATTTTCTGACTTAGGGTGTGACATTCTGTTTTTCTGCTATGCCTTCCAACTCTATTGTGATCGTAAGCTTCTGTGAGGGGCCCTCCTCTGGTGTCTTTGACAATAGCACCACCACAGGCACATGCCAGCTTTTATTCTGAAGAGTCATTTCTGTCTCCATCCAGCCCTGTCAGACAAGTTCAATGTGAGGGCAAATACATGAGGTGAGTTTGTCAGCTGGGGAGTATATGTCCAACCAGTATCCACAACAGCATTTCCAATCAAATGTTTCACAGTTATGGGGACTTTCAACTGCCACAAGAGGGCAGTAATTTCTCCTGGGCTATGGAACAGCTGATCTTGGACAAAAGAATGAGATGTAACACTGGATGTGAGGGATGAGTGTTTTCACCTGATGTTTGTGGTGGGATGAGGTGGCAGGGTTAAATCTGAGGTGAGACACCGTTCTTCTGTTGATCTCATCTTTTTGCAGCTGTTTTTACAACCTGACAATGCTCATCCACAGTTCTGACTTATCATTTTAGAATCAGCTTGAGTACTGTGAGGTCATTAATATCAGGTTTCTACCTTTGGTATAATGAACAGTACATATAAGCTTTCCTCCTCATCCTGCACTCTTGTCCTGTCTCCACTAGTTCATTCTCACAGTCCATGGAAAAAAAAAAGGCAGCACAATCCTTAAAATCAGACGAGGTTTATGTGTCAGCTGCACCAGATCCTGCAGTCTTGTGCAGTTCTATCCAGGACATTGCACACAGCTGCCATTATTTCTTTAGCTGTCAGAGGATGCAAGGCCAGAAAATCTTTACATTTGTCCAGATTTAGAAGCAGCTCTGCATCATCATCCATACTCCCAATAGAAACTGAAGCTTAATTGGGTATTTTCCAGGGGATCCCACAGGCAACCGCAAAAGACCACCCTTAACCTCAGATCTCATAGTTGACTACAGATGTGCCAGCTGTCAAAGGGTGAGAGCCAGGGTGCACCCCAGACACGTCACCAGTCTGTCTGACAGGACAACCATTCACACCCATGGGCAATTTGGGATTGCCAATGAACCTGTCCCCACTAACTCCATGTGTCTGGACTGTGGGAGGAAGCCAGAGCACCCAGAGAAAACCCAGCAAACACGGGGAGAACATGCAAAGTTCTTGCTGTGAGGCAACAGCGCTAATCACCATGCCACAGTGCTTCCCACATTCATGGGGTTAAAAAAGACAATGGTATCATAAAAAATACCAAATAGAAAAATGTTCACAATTCTGGCTCGCTCAGTACTCATATAATATATGTTGGGGTGTTTTTTTTAATGGGCAGACTTGGGGAACTATATGATCGTGCCATTATGTCCTGACTTGGCACGGTCATGTTTCTCTTAACATGTTGTAGGTTTGGAGATGGCTACATGATCACAGTGAGGACAAAGAGCAGCTCCAACGTCAAAGAAGTGGTTCGATTTTTCAACAGAAACTTCCCCGAGGCTCTGCTGAAGGTACATCACAGCAACTCTCCATTGTACTTGTCATTTTGCCCACAGTGCACCAACCTGACAGACATAGTACCAAACTTAACCTCACTACCAGTTCAGTTGTGTTTTCATGATGTAGTGCCAGTTCACACCAACAGCTGCTTTATATTGTAGATTTAAAGATCCTCATCAAAGAGAAGTGAGATCGCTGGCTCACCATCACAAAGGAAAAAGAGTAACATCGAGCTGATGTGACAAAGTTAACACACAAGTCTTATAAAACAGTATATCTATATGTGGTTCTGCTAAAAGTTAATCATGCATTAATACAATCAAATATGACCAAGTATAAATCTAATCAATATAATGAATGAGCAAATATTACCTGAATAGTGTGATTATATACCAAAACCGGTAGTAGATCTTTAGCGTCAGCATAGAATCGATTCAAGAATTTGAAGTTTTGTGTGGTTTAATTAGAAGATCCATATTGTTTCATTAAGCTGCTTTGCCTCTGCTATATCGCTTTAATAAAATATCTGCATATGAAGTCTGACAATGTGGACGTTCACTTTTTAATGCTCTGTGAAACAGTTGAGGTAAAGCTCAACACAGTTCTTATAGGTTATTCTCGCCCTTAAAATTACTATATAAAAAAATATATATTAAAAAAATGCCACTAAAGTACTTACCTATCCATTCAACAAGTGAATGGATGTACCTTCAGCTGTACCTTCTTCAACTGGTACAGCTGTTTACTGTCCCTAACTTTGGGGTTTCTAGTGGGGTGCATCTTTGGCTGGCTGTAGCTCAGGATGTAGATGATCGGAAGGTTGGTGGTTCAGTCCCTGGCTCCCCCAGTCTGCATGCCTTGAGCAAGATACTAACACTAAGTTGCTCACCGATACATCCATCCGAGTGTGAATGAGTGTGAATGTTAGATAGTAAGCACTTAAAGCATAGAAGAAAGTGTTTGTGTGGATGTGGCATGTTGTATAGAGTGCTTTGAGTTCTCCGGGAGAGTAGAAAAGCATTATATAAGAATCAGTCCATTTACCATTCAGCTGAAACAGGGTAGGCATCCTGTCGTAGGCCGTCAAAACTAGGTGAGTCTCCTCGACACCAGCTTGAATTAGCTACTAATTGCTAACCTAATAGGTAATACCCACAGGATCAAGAGCCGGTCCATATCCCTATAACTGGCCACCCTTTACAATACCACAGCTGAAAAATGTGGTCTGAGCTTATGTAAACTCTAAACCGTGTTATCATGTTTGCAGGAGCGTCACCACACCAAGGTCCAGTACCAGCTGAAGTCTGAGCGCATGTCCCTGGCTCAGGTCTTTAGTAAGATGGAGCAGGTGGTGGAGGTGCTGGGTATTGAAGACTACTCTGTCAGTCAGACTACTCTGGATAATGTGAGTGACTCAGTTTCATCCAAGACTTCAGAAAGGAAAAATCTTAAATAAAAAATTTAATACAGGATTTCTTTTTCCATCCAGGTGTTTGTTAACTTTGCCAAAAAACAAAGCGATAACCTTGAGCAGCAGGCTGTGTCGCCCCTGGGCAGTGAAAAGTCCCCCCTGCAGCGCATCTTCAACCTTCTAAAGTCTCGAACGGCAAACACGGAACTCAACGCTCTGATCAGTGAGGCGCCAGAAGAGTTGGAGAGCGATGATGATGAAGGACTCATTAGCTTCGAAGAGGAACGGGTGAGCAGATCCTGCAGAGTCTTCTGTTTCTCTGTTCATTGAAGTTGAGAGGGAGGGGTACACAGGTGAAGGTGCAGCAGGCCCCACATTTTTGAAACAATCATGGAAGATCAGTAAAATGAGACAAACCGAGTTATAGTGTAAGGAAGAGATATCATCCAGAACTTGGGCTAGGAAATACTTTAAGGTTACCACAGAACAAACCTCAGGAGACAACAGGAGTGAAATAAGAGTTAACACTGGAGTAGCTTTCCACCAGCAGACAGAGTAAACAAATGTGCTTAACCAGCATTGCTTCCTCTACATGTGTAAAAGCTAATGATTTAAATACATTCAGCCTGTTTTCAATGCAGCAATGGCCTCTAAAGGAGCGGACCATCTAATCCTGACAGTGTTACATAAATGTAAGTGTTCACACAGGATCTCAGCCCATCTATCATAAGGTAACAGAACGGGATTACACCCTAAACAGCTTGTTAGTCTATCACAGCATTACAAGACTTTAGACTGTGGAACAACACCAGATTACTGAGCAGGTAGTATGTGCAGACTGCTGATGAGCAGGAGGTCTGAACAAAGAACCTTCTCACACTAATCTCAAACAAACACTAGATTTTCTTATGCACATGTTCCCATCGTTGTGAGCTGACAAAGACATAAAAACTACATCAACTGTAATCCGTGTGTTTGCATGTGTAATGATTTTCTGAACACTGGTGTATATATTTGTGTGTGTTTGGCAGGTGCAGCTCTCTTTCAATACAGACACCCTCTGTTAAAATGAGCTACTTTAAAATCAGAGAGCAGAGGGGAGGGACAGAGGGGGGACATCTGATCCCATTGGTCTGAGCTATGCGTTCTTGAGGGTATGGCACCGTGACCTTGAAGAGGACCAAAACTCTCTGAACACAGCACCTGAGGTTCAGTATTTCAGGCTTCAGATGGACTCTGCACTAGGACGGCAACATTATACTTTGAGTGTGTGAGTTTGAACCCTTTATGAAATGTTAAAAACCAAGTGTTTGATTCCACTGGTGTCTCTGAGCTGACTGGAATCACCCACCCTAACCACAAAGGGTCCTTGTTACTCTGTAGACCTGCCTTGAGAGCATGCTGTGATGATGATAATACACCCTGTTTTTCTGTGGTAAGATTTATTTTGAAGGTCAAGGCAGGTATAAACTGCTGTGCTTTTTTTTTGTTTGGTTTTTTAATCTTTTTTGGGGGGGGGGGTGTTCGTGCACCCTGTAAGGGGAGCAGGAGGCCTTTTCTTTGATGTTACCAGGTGAATGTACACAGGTGTTGTCATGGTGATGCCTCCTCCTCTCGGTTTGTTCTGACACTGTACACGTGGTTGCTTTCTTTTCTGTTTTACATATTATTATTATTATTATTATTTTTATGAATATTATTATAACATGTTATTATGTTGTGCATTCTGGTGAGAAGATCCTCTGTAAATGGGGCACTGTGTATAATAAGAACAATAACTCCACCTGCAGTGAACATGAGCAGCATTGTAACAGTCTGAGAGGTGAATTTGAATTCCTGACAACAACTGCACTACTATCACTGTGACACTAAAAGGGACCTTCAGATCACATTTCCAGTAGTAACGTGGGTACGCTCCATGTTTTATGATTTGCAGATGAGCTTGTAATTTTTTATGGCCTCTGGAGGAATCAACACGTTACAAAAATATGGCTGTCTCACTGACCGTGTGTTGGTATGTGCTTTAAATTGATCTCTCATGTTTCGTGATAACTGAGTTGTCTTGTCTTCAACAACTACTGTGTTGCTTCTTCTTTCACAGCTAGCTGCAGTCCTGTTTTGGTTATTACTATGGCACTGGTGGGCTTTTTTTTCCTGTTGCAGATGTTATCATTAAAAAAGAATAACTGTCATCCTTTCAAGTCTGAGAATGTGAGCTTGACAGGTAAAACCAAGTCTATCGTGGACTTTAACAAACGTATGTCACCTACAGTCACTGGAGTTTTGAGCATTCATAGACGGTGAACTATGTTTCAAATAAATCTAAACTGTACGTTTTGGGATGTAAACATCAGATTCATATGTGAACTTAACCTTTAATAACGCCATTGAAGCTCATGTCTGATTAAACGACTGTTTCTGAACTGTAACTTACACTGAACGGATGCTCTTCTTATGCTTTGTGTTTGTTTTCAACAGTGAGCTTCGTCCCACACATCTCCAGTTCTGCTGGCTGTGAACATTCCCTGTGTGCACTCTCACTCTGATTATAAAAACAAAATGAGTCACACGCCCAATGGAGTCAAATATTTTGAGCTTCTTGAAGACACAACTCGTCTTTTCTTGGACTTTTCTAGAGTATTCACTCCTGGACTGTGTGAAAGCTACACCACTTTTATATAATGTTCCTCACTTTAGAATGATTTATTTCAAATATATTTGATATTGTTTTCAATCCCTTGTGATGCCTCCATATTTTCGTCGTTGGCTTGATGACATAACATTTCATTCTAGTTCATCGAATAGGTCAGGACGCTGTGCAGGCCACTCACATTCTTCTAGTTTTGGCCTTTTGTACATTAGTGGACTTATTAATTTTTTTATTTAATTCACTTTTTCTTTCTTACCCTTGTGCTGCCTGTAACAAAGTATTTTCCAGATCTGGGACTATACCTCTATTTTGATCATGAACATTTTTAATATTGATATAAATATGATATGCTGGGCTCCACTTGGAGAAGACACAGAGAGAGAAGAGAACAATATTTTTTATTTATTTTGTACTATGAAATGTTATTTTGCTATTATTGTTTTAACAGTGAGAATTAATTAGACAATTATATAGAGTGTTGGTATGGAAACACAAAGAGACGGAGGCTACAACTTGGATAATCTGTTGGTGTCTGTCTCCCTCACTTTGTCCTTTACGGAGACAGCATTCAGTTATTGTAGCATGGTGCAGCTGTCACACAATCCAGGAATGAATAATGCAATAAATGAATGGCAGCATTCAGTTATTGCATCTCTTCACTGCTCTCTGTTTTTAGGTCTTTGCTTTTTTTAATGAAAAACAACAAAATTGGTAATCTGATTGGTAAGTTGAAAAGAACTAATACTTTAAACATGACACCTTATTACAGGATGTGAGGTGACAATATAATATATACAGACACTATCAA
Organism: Etia nguti; assembly: GCA_015106755.1. Classification (NCBI taxonomy): domain Eukaryota; kingdom Metazoa; phylum Chordata; class Actinopteri; order Cichliformes; family Cichlidae; genus Etia; species Etia nguti. The sequence continues at coordinate 9,016 of VUQG01023383.1, forward strand.
AGGGCTATATTTCTTTTTTTAAACCAGAATCTAATTCGTGACATTAAGTCGTCTGGAAATTCTGTGTCCAGTCTTACCTCTATTTCATTTTCATCTGGGGAAAAGACTTCTACTTGGGATTCTACTGAAAATGTACGTAACAACAACAATAATAATATATTGAATTCCATTAATTTTTCCATTATTGGATAAAAATGCTTAAAGATGGGGCTCCATCATCACTGGAGTACAGTTTATCAGTGGGTAAATAATCCAGCAGACCGAGGAATACCAATAGACTCAATGGGACCAACACCCCTGAGTAGGAAGTCTGGATCAGCTTTCCTTCTTACTAGTCCTAATCTCTGATCCTATGAGTGTGACCCAGCGGACAATACTGAGCTTGGAACTCGCCCAGTTCTGTGTTTACTCTGCTTATCTCTAATAAAATCAGGGACGTGAGTAGACTTCTTAAAGGGAGACTATTTTATTAAAGCAGTTTAGCTTTAACAAATGATTAAATCACTTGCATTTTACTTAATTAACTAACTCTGAGCTAAAGGTGATTTTGCTCTAATTTTTGGAAGGAGAGAGATTGGAGAGGAGGCACATCCGGGCCTGAAGATGCACTTATCTCTTCCGTGTAGGTACAACCCAACAGGAAAGGAGCCGAGTCCAGCAGGAAACAATGAAGCTCCAAGTCCTCTTGGACTTTACTTGAACACAGCAAAAATGAGCAGAGAAAAACTCAAAGATCATAAAACCAACTTGTAAGTCCACATTGTTTGGGTGGTGGTCGATCCTCTGGCGTTGCTTTCTGCATTTTCGGCAACACTTTATAAAACAACCTGCGAGTATGCCCTACTCGCAGGCCCTGAGTACCCTGTAATTATGTGCAATTTTTTTTGTTTTGTTTTTTGCCTGTCCCATTTGGTTCTTTAGCCATCAGAATTCTTGTCTGAAGGCAAAGAAAGATGCCCAACAGATTTACTTTACCAAGTGGATCATCACGACCTTGCCGTATTGGTCCATTTGATTGACCTTTGTTATTATTATTTATGTATTTATTTTTAAGTTATTGCAGACAGGACAGACATAACTGGGGGATAGGAAAGGGGGAAAGAAAGAAAGGGAGGGAAAGAAAAACAGCGGGGAAGAGGGACAGTGAGAGAGGACAATAAAAAAAATCAGCTGGATCACCTGTTGAGAGAGAACAAAAAAAAGAAAACGAGCAAAAAGAGAGCAACACAATAAACACGACACCACAGCAATAACCTAGATAAGTATAAGTAAAGGTAAATACTAAATATTGAATATTATTGTGCAGCACGCAAGACCAACAGCACACAATGTGCTTTGAGATAGCAGCCAAGAAAAATATAGTTTGTGTCTGTGCACACCTGTGTGGATGAGCGCGCTTGTGTTCAAAAGGTTTCTCCATGTAATGATCTGCTAGAGGGTTTGGGGAGCCACAGCCCCGTCCCCCAGGGCATGAAGCAAGCATGGAGGAGATCCAGGCCCCAGACATCCAGAGGCCCCCAGAGCATGAGAGCCCAAGGAGGACCATTGGAGGCGCAACCGTGCCACCCTCCTGCAAAGAGCTGAGGAGAGCCCCAGACGTGGGGTCACCCAGCAGCCGCGGCGCAGAAGCCAGAGGGGGTTGTAGTGACGAGCTCAGGGGCTCCACCGGCAGCCAGTCCCGAGGCCCGAGGTCCAATGGGCCCCCCACCCCCCGGAAGGGGCCCGACCGAGCCACGGGCGCTAGGCCATGCCAAGCAGCCACTGGGAATGAGCTGCTACATACCTGAGCGCCCAGCCCCGGACGCCAAGAGCCACCAACGCACCAACGCCTGAGGGCATCAGCCACTGACAGGGAGTGTGGTGAGGGGAGATAGGTCCCTATACTTTGGAAGGCCTGAGATGTTCCAAGAGCGGCGGAGTCTAAGACCCGACCTGACATATAGACACAAACAGGCACACACAGACACAAACGTGCATTCCCACCCTCATGCACACATAAACAAATACTCGTCACTCGCCCAACGTGGAGACGGACACAAATGGACACTGTACACACAATCACACTCCCACAACATACTCTATGCCCCAGGTCCAGGTACCCTCGCCCCCAGAGGGGTGAGGGTACCCAGACCCAGGAGATGTTACCCTTTTCCCTGGGGTGGAGACAAGCAGACCTTCCCCAGTCCCGTAGCAGCAGGGAGGCCCAGCATCCCAGACCCCGAACAGACGGCCAACTCCTCCTCCTCCTCCTCCCCCAGTTTTATAACTACATAAGTTAAATGGAAGTTATAAACTCTTTTAACATCAGATGTCCTCCTGATATCTATATACTAATATTCATAAATGAATTATTATATTATTATTATTATTATATTTACTCACTGTTTAATGTCATTAAGATGAATAGTTTCACCAAAAAACTGTCCCATGTTTTCCTTCAAATTGAAGTGATATTTAAATTTCTTGCTGTCTTTCAGACAAACGTCAGCATCTCTCTGTGTGTGCTCAGACCTACAAAACTATAGTGAAATAAATAACTGAGCAGAAAAAATAATGACAAAAAAATCCGTTCAGTTGTTTAGCTGATCCAGAGACAGAGGGTCTAATCTGCTGACAGCGACTCCAACAATACTACTACGTACTACGTATGCAGCCGGGGTCTAGACACGTACATAAGATGTAATGAACAGTGGTATCAGTCTTGTCCACTGTATTCAACACACCAGTGCCTGCTTCTATGTATGTTTAGTGGATTCATTCTAAGTTTGTGAGAGTGTATGAATTTTCCTGTAATATGTAACTGCACACTAATCTATACATATTTATGAGTCTGGCATTCTTTTAAGTAACATGAAAAAAGGACCTTTAAAATAAAAATGTCCATAACAGTATTAGTGGCAAGTGATATGAAACTGTATGACCAAAGTAATGTAAAAGACCAGACTTAAATATAACAACAACAAATGGATAATCCAAGGTGACTTGTTGAGTTATCGCATTCACAAACCTGTGTGTGCACGGTGCCAGCTCACCTGCCCCCAGGGTGACGACACCTTTTACAGCTGAGGGGTGAAAACGTCTGCCGCCCCCTTTATTCTTGTGCTGTACAGAGATCGTGTGGTCCACAGCAACCGTCAACAACTGCTGCTGACAGGAAATGACATCATCCCACCTGTGGCTGCTGAGTACAGAAACGATGGTTTGTGAAGTCACATAATTAAGCATGTATGTAATTGTCATTTAACATGATAACATCCAGTGATATAACAATAAGGCAACCTCTAAACAAAATCATTTTAAAGGTGTGAAAATGCTGCTCTGCAGAATTTTTTTTTAAATGAATGATTACGGTGACACATGCAAAAAACTTACGTTAAAATGAAAGCACAGATTTTTAAAAAAAAGTAAATATACTTGTTGAACCATTTATTTTTACATGCTTACAGTATATTTTACACAGTTTAGGTGCAACTTGTGATAATAGATGTTCATAGTTCTGCCTCACTGTGCATTACTCAACATAAAACACCATAAACACACTGAGAGAGGTGTTGTTTTAATAAAATATTCTTATCAATAAAAAGTCTAATAAAACATGTAAATGTTGGTTTTTGTATTATTTTTATGCAGGGGTGTTTCTAGGATCAGACCTTTAGGGGGCTTAGCCCCTAAACATAACATCATGTATACAATGCAATTAATAAAATAACTTTAATATTAATAATATATAGTTATTATTAATAATACAACACTTTGTAGCTGTTCCATCCTGTTTGTTTTACACAGGAGAATAAAGTGGAAAAATAGAAAAAGGATGGGGGTGGGGGGAAAGTCGAGGATGAAGCTAGCAGACATGCTGCTGCGACAAAGCGCACTCAAACGATGCACAGCGCCTAAACAGAGGGAGGTACACAAACAAATACACAATTTTGCTGTGTGTGTGAGTGAGAGAGCAAGGATGTGAGTGTCTGTGTATCAGCGTTTGTCATGAGATGAACTTGAGAAATCAGAGCTAGAGATGAACAGGGAAAAACCAGGAGACCCAGTGGGGAGCAGCAGGGAGGGGAATCCAGGCCCCAGACCCAGACCCAGCCCCGCCCACTCTCACACATACACACAGACAGAAACTGCACAGACACGTCCATCCAAATCCACCACACCCTCTAAAGTGTGGATGGATAGGCGCCCCCACCGTAGCCAGCCAGGATGCAGTCAACCCATCCCCAGATCAGCGGCCATCCCCGGCACCAGGCATCACTCTCCTGTTTACAGTTCTGTCACTACACTGTATTGCTCTAAATGTAATGTATTTCATATATATAATCTTGTGTATGATATGTTTGAATAGCACAACAAAACATAAAATGTGGGGTTCCTTTTTTTGGCATGATACCACTTGCAACTATGGCCCTAAGTACACTTTAATTATGTGCAATTCCAGCATATTTTATCTGAAATTACAGTATAACTATATTTACCTACTAATACTAAGGTATTTACATTAAAAAAGGGAATAGAGTCATTTAACCTTATATAACATCCAGGTATTTACTGCCTCCTTTAGTTCACCTCTTTGTGTTCTGAGTCCTGCGTTTGGGTCCTACTACATCATGACAGTTATCAATAAAGCAGATAAAAGGCCTGGAGCTGATTTGAGGTGTGGTGCTTGCACGTAGAAAATTTTGCTGTGAACAGACAACATGCAGTCAAAGGAGCTCTCTGTGCAGGCGGAACAAGCCATCCTTAAACTGCCAAAACAGAAAAAATGCATCCAAGAAACTGCTGCAATATCAGTAGTAGCAAACTCTACAGGTTGGTACGACCTGTGAAAGAAAGAAAGCACTGGTGAACTCAGCGACTCGAAACAACCTCGACGTCCACAGAAGACACCAGCAGTGGATGATCGCAGAATCATTTCCACGGTGAAGAGAAACCGCTTCACAACAGCCAACCAAGTGAACAACAAAGAGAAGACTGCATGAAAGTAAATACAGAGAGTTCACTGCAAAGTGCACTCATAAGCTTTAAGAATAGAAACGCTAGATTGGACTTTGTTAAAATACATCTAAAAAAAAGCCAGCACAGTTCTGGAAAAACATCTTTTGGACAGATGAAACCAAGATCAACCTCGACCAGAATGATGGCAAGAAAAGTATGGAGAAGGTGTGGAACAGCTCATGATATCACATTATCTGTAAAACACAGTACAGGCAGTGTGATGGCTTGGACGTGCATGGCTGCCAGTGGCACTGTGACACTAGTGTTTATTGTTGTTGTGACACAGGACAGAAGCAGCCGGGTGAACTCAAGGTGTTCAGAGACAGACTGTCTGCTCACATCCTGCTAAATACAGTCAGACTGATTGGGCTGAGTTTCATAATACAGATGGACAATGACTGAAAACATACAGCCAAAGAAACCCAGGACTTTATTAACGCAAACAAGTGGAAAATTCTTGAATGGGCAGGTCAGTCACCTGATCTTAACACGACTGAGCATTTGACTGGTTGAAGACTGAACTTTGTACAGAAAGGCCCACAAACAAACAGGAACTGAAGGTCCGCTGCAGTAATGTCCTGGCAGAGCATTATAAAGGAGGAAACCAGCATCTGCTGATGTCCATGAGCTCAAGACTTCACGCTGTCAGTGCCAGCAAAGGGTTTTCAACCAAGGATTAGAAATGAACATTTTATTTTCAGTTATTTAATTTGTCCAATTACCTTTGAGCCCCTGAAATGAAGGGCTCACTGAAAATTAAAATAAATCAACAAAATTACTTACAGTATAATTTGTGTGTCCTTTCCAGTACTTAAAATGACTTACACAGTAATTACGTTTACTGTATGTAGAGTTACTTTAGAAAAAGGATTGTTTTGTATGGTACTGTGTAGTTAAAGCTCATTTTTAAGGGTTAAGAAGTCTTTCATGTTCTTTGTTTTTCATTAAAGGTGAATGAAAACAGGCTCAGATATAATAATGGGTACTATCAATGTATCATTTTTATATTTCAGATAAAGAGACAAATGAATAATAAAACATCCATTATGCACAAAATTACTTAAGCAGTACTTACTCAGTAATTACTTACACTGTACTATACTGTACTTAAAATGATTTATGCTGGACTTAAAATTACTTACAGTACAATTTGTGTCTCCTTTCCTGTAAAACACCTGGATGTTATATAAGGTTAAATGACTCTATTCCCTTATTTTAATGTAAATACCTTAGTATGAGTAGGTAAATATAGTTATACTGTAATTTCAGATAAAATAGGAACCCCACATTTTATGTTCTGTTGTGCTATTCAAACATATCATACACAAAATTATATATATGAAATACATTACATTTAGATCAATACAGTGTAAAAAGGAGAGTGATTAATAAAATACTGCAAAATGAAATAGCAAACCTAAATCAGCTAAAGAGGAAGTGACATGACTGTGAAGACTGATGTCATGAAACAGAATCCAGCAGGAATAACACAATGCCTGTAGCTGCCATTTAATATTGACTTTACTATTTAGCTCTGTCTGCAATGTGATACACACACACACACACACACACACACACACATATATATATATATATATATGAGGGGACTCTAAAGCTTAACAGCTAACTAACATCCTGTGATCTTTACATACAGACTCGTGTGTGGAATGGTGGCGAGATTAGTCGTTTTAGCTTTGGCCATGCCCTAGAACTACTGTCGCCTAGGAAACGGGGCGTGGAAAAGACGCTAGGGAAGCGTCAGACGGACCTGATAGGTGGAAGTGCTGCATGACACCATAGCGTGCCATGGTTCCATCGGTGTGGTGACACTGGGAGGTGAAGTGCAGAATCCCCGTTCGGTCAGTGTAATCTGCAGCTTTACATCTACTGCACGGCGGGGATGTGTTAATCAGACCTACACAACCATCTTCTTACCAAGGTAAGTCAGTCTGCGGGCACACACTCACACAACGAAATTTTACAAGCAAAATAATAATAACCTGCAGGTTTATATGAGTAATTGACTTCAAATAGTATAAATAAAGTTTATTATTTAGGACTTTAAAATAGCTGTGGTGTAAAACCTAACCCTGTCAGTAATCAATTCTACGGGCTGTTATCTTAACGTATTGAGCGCTTTTACATGACTGTTGTCCCTGACGCTGTAGAAATCCAACTTAAACAATCGATCCCGTTTCAAACTATCAGATTATCATTGGACATCCTCGGAAAGCTCTTCAGTTTACGTGTGTTATGTTGTAGCCCCGCTGCAGCATGCTGACCCGCGTGTTCCGTGCCCACGGCCTTGTGGTGGCCTCTCACCCCTGGGAGGTGATTGTGGGGACAGTCACCCTCACTGTCTGTATGATGTCCATGAACATGTTTACTGGGAATGACCAGATATGTGGCTGGAACTTTGACTGCCCCAAAACAGAGGTGAGCAAACATGATCAGTGTCAGTAATAACAAGTAGTGCCACAGGTATACTTGTATTTTTGGTCAATGTTGATGACCTCACCGCTGCTCAGATTCTATTCTTTTTTATTATTACAGGAAATTCTGAGCAGTGACGTCATCATCCTCACTATTACACGTTGTATCGCCATCGTCTATATTTACTTTCAGTTCCAGAACCTAAGACAGCTGGGCTCCAAATATATTTTAGGTACTTTATCAGTGGTCATATATTTGTAGGACATGTCAGTGATGTTTTATTCCTTTTGACCTGACTCCATCTGCTTTTCCTGTAGGCATTGCTGGCCTTTTCACCATCTTCTCCAGCTTTGTATTCAGCACAGTTGTCATTCACTTTCTTGATAAAGAGCTCACTGGCCTCAAGTAAGGACACACTGGATAAAACGGGCCTTTTTCAGGATCTCTTTAAGAAACTTGCAATAAATAGTTTGATCCTGTCTTTCAGTGAGGCTTTGCCCTTCTTTCTGCTTCTCATTGACCTCTCCAAAGCATGCGCTCTCGCCAAGTTTGCCTTAAGCTCTAGTTCTCAGGTATGAAGTATTATATTTTGGTTTTTATTGCCACATCCCAACAGCAGCTGAGAAACTGATATATCACTCAAACGTTTTCAGGATGAAGTGAGGGATAACATTGCTCATGGGATGGCAGTACTTGGGCCTGCCTTTACTTTGGATGCTCTCGTGGAATGCTTAGTGATTGGAGTGGGAACCATGTCAGGTATGTGCTGCTGTTGGATGTTCGCATTAGGAGGGACTAGCATTGCATGTTAGTTCCTTGGTTCCTGAGCTTGTTTTCCCCAGTTTCCATGACCCGATGTCAGACACTGATACAAACATACTGTTTTACATGTAAAGTGAAGCTGCTTTTATGTTGCTGTAGTGAAGTAAGCACTGTTTGGATCGTCTTTTTTCACAGCTAGCTGGAAGCTGTCATATATCTGGTCACTTTAGCACCAGTTGAGTTTCTCACATGTTTGATTATTATCACAAGTTTTCTTCTATTTTTGAATTCATTTGGACATACATGTATATACATTTGTAATCAGATCAAAGGTTGTGTAAGACTGCACATTAGTAACGACTGAAGTGACATCAGCCAGGTGTGGTTTCTTCTTCCACAGGTCACCAAGCTAGCCACTATACTGAATTTATCATTGCTGTTATAATAGTGGACAGACTTTAGAAACTGAGTGTTGTTTGTAGAAAGTGAATAACGCCTTTGTAATTTCATAATTATGATGATATAGAGGTATGGCTTGTTCTTGAGCATTGTCAGGTATCTGTTTGGTTTCTTGCAGGTGTAAGGCAGTTGGAAATTATGTGCTGCTTTGGATGCATGTCTGTCTTGGCCAACTACTTTGTGTTCATGACTTTCTTCCCAGCATGTGTCTCCCTGTTGCTGGAGGTAAGGGCACAGCTTTCCTGCATTTGTCTGACGTGTTCATGTTTATGTGGGTTTTTTTGATTGATCCTGTTATTTGTTCTTTCAGCTGTCTCGCGAGAGTCAGGGGGGCCATCCTATCTGGCAGCTCAACCATTTGTCCAGAGCAATGGAGGAGGAGGACAACAAACCCAATCCTGTAACACAGAGAGTCAAAATGATCATGGTAAACTTCTAACGCTTTACTTAGTGTCTTTGTCTTTATTTGAAGAAGTGTGTAATGTTTTTCTCTGCTCCACGTTCAGTCTCTAGGCCTGGTCATGGTTCATGCTCACAGCCGTTGGATTGCTGAGCCGTTGTCCATAAATTCTACAGTGGACATGCTCGGGGTTGGCATGGAGCTTGACCACTTCTCACCTAGGAGAATTGAGCCGGATAAACCTCTTTGGCAATTCTACCTCACAAGGTGACGTGGTGATGAGGTTGTTTTAATTTAATGTTTGCACAGTTGTGATAACTGTCCCATAGAGCATTGCACATGTTGTTGAGCTGCTGAATGTATGAGACTTTGTGTGTGAGACATAAAGGGCAAAAACTCTGTTCTATGAAGAGATAGATGGTCAGGGTTATCTTTGAGGGAAAAAGCTGCTTTTTGTTTGTGTTTATAATGGAATTGCAGAGTTTTACTGGAGTTTTACTGGAGTACAAGTTTGTTGCACTGATTGTACATTCCTGTTGTTCCTCTTCATCTTACCTTACAGGATGATAACTATGGACATAGAGCAAATGATCTGTCTGGTCTTGGCCCTGCTGCTAGCTATCAAGTACATCTTCTTTGAACAGGCTGAGATGGAATCTACGCTTTCATTGAAGAACCCCATCTCCCTTTCCACCCACACCCTAAATCTTCCATTCCCATCCGAGCCCTGCTGCAGAGAGGATCTGGTTACGTCACAATTCCATGCCCCTGCTCACAACATGGCTGTTCCAGGACCTGCTCATAAGGAAGAGAGAGGTGTGTCTAGTGATAGTGGTAAAACAGACGGACTTGTTAGCGCTTTGTTATCAAATTCAACCTTGTTATCCTAGATGAGGTTATCCGGCCCCTGTCTGCTGCGGACAACGATCATCATCCAAGGAGCTTCTTTGTAATGAGGGAAGAAGAAGTATCCAAGTCTGAGGGCACGCAGAATAGAATCCCCCAAAAGCCCAGAGACCTGAATGACTGTGTGGCCATCCTCAACGACTCTAAGGTCAGCCATTACACGCAAATCGCTGAAGCCCGTATTTGAAAGCTAATAACTCATTCCACAAATGTTTAGTAGTTTTCTTTATTTTGAATCATGTGATATTAAAACTGTTGCTATTAGTTGTGATCTAAGGAGCTTGGAAAGAAAAGCGTCTGGACTTCTTTAAGTTGCTTGAAGATGTTTCACCTCTCATCCGAGAAGCTTCTTCAGTTCTAGGGTCAAATGGGGGAGAGTCCCAGATTTAAGCTCAGTGGGAGTAACCCACCGAGAGGGACAATGGACCCCCTAATGATCCTCTACATAATCACATGAGCCAAGGTGTGAAAACAGGTGTAGGTCACAATCAGCCAAGGTTTCGGGTGAGCTCATTGTGAAACCTAGCCCCACCCTATCATGTGATTTCCTGAGGTCAGATGACCCAGGATGTGAGTGGGAGTCAAGGCGTCTGGGAAGGGATCTCAAAACTGGATTATAGATGGCAGACAGTTGGTGTCGTAAACCACCGCCTCTGTTCAAAGATGGTCGCTCACAGTGGACATAGATGGCTTCTTTTACTCCTCTTTCAAACCATCTGTCTTCTCTGTCCAAAATGTGAAGATTGGCATCCT
>VUQG01023384.1:0-22222 GCA_015106755.1 Etia nguti
TCTTTCCCCTCGCCATCTCCCTCCTAAACAGTTGAACTGTCACACTGCTCCCACTGCCAGACTGCAACTGCACCTTATGTACATTCTGTGGTATTCATTTCACTTCATTTCATTCCTGTCATCCTGTATTTTATGTATATAAGATTTAGATTGGTTATTTATGGTTGGTTTACACAGCTTGTGTAGGTTTGTGTATGTATGTGTAGCTGTGTGTGTGTGTGTGTGTGTGTGTGTGTGTGTGTGTGTGAATTGTGAATTGTGCTGCTTACGTTGTTGAGATATACAATGCTGTGCTTGAGAGTCACCATCTACCGGAACCAAATTCCTTGTATGTGTCTGTGCATATACATGGCCAATAAACACGATTCTGATTCTGATTCTGATATTAATATAATATATTAATATAATTTATAATACACATATTAATAAGAAATGTTTTAAAGGGACTGACTGACATTGCCATAATTATAAACCATCATTGGTTAAATTGCCATCATTTTACCCAAAGGTAATATTAGCTCAGGCTTATGACTGAGAGGTGGAGACTGAAAACTGTCCTTGGAGCAAAGGTTGAAAACCAGGACATAAGTCATTGTAGCTGACTGGTTTCAGTATACCATTTTCAGAACCCTTGTTTCTTTAATGTAAATCATCAGTTAAATTTCTCACTGTTTGTTCATTTATAAATGACTATTCTTGCAATCAGGAGGAAATACCTAGTGTCTTTTTGTGCCAGTGGATGTCGACACTCTAGATTTTCCAGACAGACTGAATGTTTTTTCTCTGAACAAACATTCGACTAATTGTTGGTGCACATGTGCAAACACAGATTGTACTTTGGAGTAGTAGCTGAGAGTGTGCCTGTCAGAATGGCCGAAAAATTTGGAATGGGACTCATTTCTGTGTTTTTGTTGTATTTTCTGCTTTTAAATGTTCGGCTGGGCTCTGGAGGTATTGTGATATTTTTAGTGATGCGCTTTAACTTTAGGTACATTTTCGTTTTGCAGACTTCTTAGCAGCATCTATGACAGATGGAGTAAAACAGTATTCCTAAACTTTAATAAGTTGTTGCTTTTGACTTACGAAATGAACCGGTGGATAAACACAAACTAGCTTTTCTTATCCTTTGTTTACTCTAGCTCCTGCTCCATCTGCGGGTGAAGTGTTTCTGTCCGGTCAATCAGCTGATAGCATTTTGCGCAGACACAAACGTTACAACACTGGACTGTTTGAGGAGTTTCTCCAGGGTAACCTGGAGAGAGAGTGTATAGAGGAATTATGCGACCTAGAAGAGGCTAGGGAGATATTCGAGAATGATGAAAAGACAGTGAGTATTTACTTATTTTGATTTTATTTGGCTTTGCTGGCTGCACTGATCACTGACTTTACTCTGTATTGTAGATGGAATTTTGGGCAGGATATGCAGGTAAGACTGTGCTTAATGACTTATTGAACGTGAGCATCTTTTTAGGTAAACTTTTTGTGCTATTATATTATTTATTATTCTAATTAATTACTACCTATCGTTATTAGTTTTAAAACTTAAATAATAAAGGTTTGCCCTTGATCTTGTAATATTACCATGTATTTCTTAGATATTCTTTATGTATATTTATGCATGTTTTTCTGTAAATGCAAAATGAAAAGAAATATTTTCACCTTCCTGATTTTTTGGATTTTTGTATATATTTGTCACACTTACATGTTTCAGCTCATCAAACAAATTTTAATGTTAGACAAAGATAACTCAAGAAATACAAAATGAATTTTGTATTTTAATTTTTTATTTATTTATTTATTTTTATTTTTATTTATTAAGGAGAAAAATACTATCCAAACCTGGCCCTATGTGAAAAAGAAGTCTTCCCACCCCCTCTTTAACCACATTTTTGGAAAGCTGGGTTCAATTTCACTAAGCACACCCAGGCCTGATTACTGCCAGAGGTCAATAAATCACTATCTGCCAAAGTAAAGAAGGCTAAAAGAACACATCACGCCGCAATCTAAAATCTAACAATTTCAAAAGCGTTACAAAGCCATATTTTAAGGCTTTGGGACTCCAGTAAAGCACAGTGAGAACCATTATCCACAATTAGAAAAACTTGGAACAGAGACGAACCTTTCCAGGAGTGGCCAGCCTACCAAAATTACTCCAAGAGCACATCAGCGACTCATCCAGGAGGTCACAAATGAACCTAGAACAACACCTAAAGAACTGCAGACATCACTTGGTTCAGTTAAGGTCAGAGTTCAACAGTAAGAAAGAGGTTCAGCAAAAAATTGCCTCTGTGGGAGAGTTCCAAGGTTAATATGAAAAAACACAATACAAAAGCTCATCTCACATTTATTTAATTCTGTGGACAGATGAGACAAAAGCTGATTTTTTTTTTTTTTGAAAGGTTTGCTTCTCCATCTGGGGTAAAGGTAAAACATAATTTCTTTAAAAGAACAGTCAAACAGTTAAACATGCTGGTGGTTGCGTGATGGTCTGGGGCTGCTTTGCTTCAAGACCTGGACGATTCATGCTGGGAAAAACCTCCATTATAGCTGAATTAAGACTATTCTGTGAAGAAAAGTGGGCCGAAATTCCTCAGAGTGACGTTAAAGACTCATTGCCAGTTATCACAAAGACTCGCCTGTAGTTCACTGGGCCAAGGGTGCCCTGACCAACTATTGGGTTAAGGCGCAAATTACTTTTTTTTATTCCTTTAACATTAATATATAATAATAATATAATATGACATTTAAAAAATAATATACATCAATATATGTAATATATAACATCAAATTAATTTCAAGTTCTGCATTTGGATTTCTTCAGATGGTAATCAGTGTATGTCAAGGCCATGCATGAACCAGGGGTCATGTAAAGACCTCCTGGGCTCCTACACCTGCACATGTGCATCTGGCTTCACTGGGAGGAACTGTGAGATTGGTGAGTGAATGCCATGTGACTGAATATAAAACTGTGATCAAACAAAATTGGTTTTGTAGTGACATTTTCTACATTTTGTGACAATCTAATATCAGCAGTGATCAGATCAAATGCTCAAAGGATAAACAAGCAGATGCATTTTAGTCTTCTTCTTCTTCTTTCTAAATTAAATCAGTGTCTCGCATTCAGCATCACTCTGGTTTTAGGTTCCAAAATTAGATTGTTTGTTTAAATATTCTAAAAGCAGTATCCCACAGAGCTGGATTTACCAGAATTTTATTTCACTTGTCAAAACAGATGGTCTGTCTTAAAATAGCTATGTGAATCCCTATATGAAGATAAAAACTAAAATTTAATTTGTTCATATTGGCTTGTATGAATTAGCTATCAGACATCCATTACTAATGTAAATTATAGGGAGGAATTCACAGCTATTGCTCTGATTTAAGATGCATTCTAGGAAGTTTCTGAAGAAAATATGAGGGTACAGAGTTGCTGGATGTCTAGAGTTTTATTACCTCCATAACAAGTCAAAACTCAGCTCAACAGGAATAGTTTAACTAAAAAGACTGTAATCAGAAACACAAATTCTCATTTCTGCTTTACATACATTTTTGCTCAGAATGTGGCCTAGCGTTGAAAGCACATTTTGAAAAGTTTTCTTTAAAATTTGGTATTAGTAAGTGAATAACACCATACAACACCTGTTTCAGTGATTATATAAAATATTAAATATTATTGTGATACAAAGCACACTTCCATATCGTATGGTAACAACACATATTTTTACATTCAATAACAGGATCGTTTTGAATTAATTATGTTTTGCTTTTTTTTTTCTCCTCAGTTATAGCAAAAAGATGCGATGTGAACAATGGAGACTGTATGCACTTCTGTGACTCATTAGGAGCCTTTGGAGCAAGATGCTCCTGTGCTACAGGATACAGGCTGATGCAGGATGGTGTCAGCTGTGAAGCAGAAGGTATTAGCTTATTCCTGTTATATTCAGTATCATATTAATGACTTTTTATCAATCCTCTTTTCTCACATCACCAGTTGAATTCCCATGTGGAAGAACTGCCCTGACAGCACAAAGTGGAGTATATACAAGATCTGTGCTCCACTATGAGAATGCAAACAACACTTCACTGACCAACACGAACACTACTGCATACCCTCCCTCAACTCCAGCCCCTACCACAGTGTCTTTCAAGGACACAAGAAATAGACGAAAGAAACTGCCCCTGTGGGTATACAGTGACACTGAGGCTCCCACTGAGGAGCCAGATAGGCCTTATAAACGTATCGTTGGAGGTGAAATGGTCCTTCCAGGAGAGATCCCATGGCAGGTACTGTAATGTCAGGAAGCAGACATACCCAATGCAATTTAAGCAGTTTGTTACAGGGAGTGCATACAAGAAGGAAAAACTGGTAATGGCTTATTCTCAGCTCATTTATTCTCTTTTTCAGGTAGCCTTGGTAGCACGTCCCAATGGTCATATATTCTGTGGGGGATCCATTCTGAGCGAACACTGGGTTATCACTGCTGCTCATTGCCTGATAGAGGCACAAGGGTCCTTCTTCGTCAGAGTGGGTAAGACTGACATACAATAAAATAGCGCTGTTTAGACTACTACTGTGATTATTCAACTTAACAGCTAGCAGAAAACAAATTAATATTAACTATTTGTGATAAGTGGCTCTCCTGTTTCTAGTTTCAACAAGATTTCATCCTTTTCCTTTTTTGTGGTAGCAGCTTGAGCAACTTTGGATCTTGGGCCAGTGACCAGAACATTATTTTTTAATGGAGCCTTTTACCATTTCCCTTAGCTATTAATTAAATGATCAATAAATAAAAATATAATAGATAAAAGAAAATATGTGTGGTGACAGCCCTAGTGTAGTTTTATGGACTTGCACTTGGAAGAGGAAGAGGAAGTTCATCTACTTTTATAATTCAATTTCATGCATTCTGTTGTGAAGTACATTTAAAAAGCAATTCAACAAGATATGATATCTTTGATTATAGGGGAGAATAACATCAACATCAATGAAGGCACGGAGAGGAATCATGATGTGAAGGAGAAGCACGTGCACCCACGCTACAATGCCACTCTAAGCTTATACAACCATGACATTGCCCTCCTCTATCTCAAAAGCCCCATCACCTTCTCCAAGGTAGTGCGACCCATCTGCTTAGGGCCCATGACATTTACTGAGGCCTTAGTGAAGGATTCCTCCCCAGCTACAGTCAGCGGTTGGGGGAGAACCCGCTTCCTTGGAGCCACGGCCAAGACGCTGCAGAAAGTCGAGGTTCCCTTCACAGATCGCACAGAGTGCACGCAGAGCAGCAGCCAAAGGATCACCTCTGTCATGTTTTGTGCAGGATACTATAATGAGGCCAAAGATGCCTGTCAGGGGGACAGTGGAGGCCCTCACACAAACAGTATTCATGATACATGGTTCCTCACAGGCATCGTAAGCTGGGGGGAAGAATGTGCAAAACAAGGGAAATATGGTGTGTACACCCGGATCTCTCTTTATTACAGGTGGATAAACCATGTTATGGGGGTAACTAAACACAGGATAGCATTAGATTATGAAAACCCTGAACCGTAAAAATAAAAATGTATTGAAACATTCAAACCAGCTTCATGTTCAAAAACAGCAAGCTGCTTTTCAACTGTAAGAATTTGGCATGCAAATTAATTCACATAAATACGAGTACAGCTTGTAGATGTTGTAAAGAAAACAGATATTTAAAGTTTTTTTTAAAGAAATAAAAATTATTAGACTACAAAAATTCTAGCATTCAAATCAACAACAGAGGCAAAATAAGCTTTAAAAATGCAAGTGTAAAGAGAAATACATGAATATGCTTAAATAGTGTTGAGACCTATGATTTAATATGCCCTTCCATACTTCTATGCAAATACATAGAAGACAAAATACCAGATCATCTGCCCGTATCAGAACATCACTTACATGTTATGTGAATGAATTTGATAAGAAAAATAAATAAAATGAAAATCTGAAAAGCCAACAACATCAAATTAAATTTGACCAAAAGCTCAACAAAAACAGAAAATTCTGCACAGTTTTATTATTTAAGCCAGCTGCTACTGAAACAAGACAGAAAGAATAGATTAAATCAGGGTGAATGACAAAGACTAGGCTTAGTTGTTAGCCACCATATCACCATGTCAAAACAACTATTATTTTATCACTTAAAAACATGTTATTGCAGCAAATACTTTTGCATTTGGCTGTCTTTACATAAGAAAAGCTGTACAAAAATGCCTGTGTAGAACGGTGACTGTAATAATACAAACCAACTCATTGTTCGGTTGCCATGCATTTTTATCGAAAGAAATGTTCAGCAACAAGCATAGGGTATATGGCTCATCAAGAGACATAACATCTCAAGCATGATTTTTGTTTCCCGAGCTGGAAATCTGTGCAAATTCTGCAGCATTTTGGATTGAAATGACAAACAAACAATGTGATTTTCTCATATAAGCTAGTAGAGCAAATAAAGGGAATGTTGCACAAGAATCAAGCATAGCTCCTGTAAAAATATGGGTATGTAATTTCATTTGGGACTTGACAGTAAAATAAATAAATTAACAACACAGGAAATGTTGTGCAGTGGCCCCTGCTGCTTTCTAGATTCATTTCCATATCAAATGCAGTGTATCAAAGCCAGCCCTCCGACCGGGGGCTCAATTTGATGTGGTAAATTCATATAAGTCTGCAATCAATATTTAATTAAGTGTTCAATACAGAGCGTATATTTCATGTTGGCTGTATGATCCATTTTAATGGGGAACCCAAGATTAACTGAGCTGTAATGCTGGCAAAGAAACAATTTGCCTCTGTGATGGCCGAGTACACACAGCATATCATTCTCTCTTATTCTGCTTCAGTTTCTTTTTTTCTTTGCTGCGTTTGACAAGACAGCTCCCAAAAGATCCTGATGAAAATGACACTATTTGAGGGCTCTGTGGCATGTGCCCCCCACTTGTCTATGGCACACACAGAGGAATACACTGCCATCAATCTTCATCATATTTGCCTGTGCCTTACATTACCATCTTTGACACGTCAACCGCTGCCTGCATGCAGGAGGCATGTGTCTCCCCTGCCTCCCTTACACATCATACATTCATCATACATGACAGAAGAATAAACAAAGAAAATAGCATCTAGAACACGAGGAAATGCACAGTAAGAGAGGTAAAGCAGCGAGCAATGAACACATTCGGTAAACAATAGGTGGATTTTCAGTTTCCATCGTTCTTCCACCATATTAAAGTGCCCATTGAATATTTGTGAGGTCAGTTTAAAGCAAGGACAGAGTATTTGATTTTGCTAACAGTATACAAGAGACTCTACAAGAGCAAGAATAAAAAAGGCATTATGGCATGGCACAATTTGGCATTGTAACTCCCGTACTGTACAGAAGAGGGTGCCTTAAGGAGCAAAATGTAAGAAAAATGCAATGACAAGATGAAACGCTGAGACACAGTAAATGTTAAAAATGACACCGCATGCGGTGGCATGTATATGTTTTAAGAAAGGTTTCAGGCAAATCCTGGGTTCGCATCCATTCATCACGCACTGAGACAGGAGCTCACACACACACACGCACACAAACCCATAAAGTTACTTTAACCTCAAGTATTAGGATTGAAGAGTCCACAGACTGTGAAATGACCCATTGCTCAAGCGGCAAACTCGCATCCTGATTGCATGTGTTGTAAGGTGAGCGCCAGAGGGAAGACATATTTACCACTAATAAGAAAAGAGGAAGACCAAACAGGATCCGGGGGTAGCTTGTTGATTGTCCGTAGTGGTTTAATCAGCTCCAGTGCCTTTGTGCTGGTACCTCTCCACACCGTCACTGTCAGAAAACTCTGGTTTAGGAGATTGTCAGTCAAAGCCATAGAAAAAAAAACAGTTGTGTAGATTTCCATGTTTTTCTTTTGAATGACTGAACGTTGATGAAAGAAGACGGCATTGGAGGACCAGTTATGAGACAGCTATGGCTCAGTCTGCTTTCTGTCTGTTCATTCTCACCCAAAGGTAAATATTATCACAATATGTGCTTTCTTCTCTATGGGGAGCTGAGCTTTCTCACCTTCAGGTTTCCTGGGTCTACGAGAAAATACACAGACTTTTAGAGAAGAGAATCAGAGTTAAGAAATACTCAATATTATTGTGTGATTGAAGTCTAGGTCTCGTCTTTACCCCCTAGTCTGGAGGAGTTTTCGCGCCTGCTGCCTCCTATAATCAGCTGCAGGGTGGCAGCTGGTAAGAAGCCCTCTTGTTGCAGAGTCACATTTTTCACCAGCCTTTCCACCAGGATGAAGAATTGTGAGGAAAGTGTTTACAGGAGGGAAGGAAAATATCTGTATCCATTCACACGTTGGTAGTTCGGCTGATCACTAAGCCCCACTGACAGGGTTTGCCGAAAATCACGTGGCTGAAAACTCACCAGCGCCCCCTGTTGTCTTCAAATTGTAGTTGGATGACGTCTCCACGTTTGATGATGATGCTGTCTGGTCCATTTTGGAGACAGTCAGCCAAAACCCTGTATCTGCCTGGAGACTAACAGAGAAGGAAAACTGTCAAGCAGATTTATTTATACTGCACTTCTGAAAGCAAGTGTTACAAAGCGTGTCATAAAAAAGGCACGATGAAGAAGAAAATATTAAAGAGAACGATTAATAACAGGCACAACAGCCCCAAAATAGATTTAAAATAAGATTCAAAATTATCTGGAAAAGTAATGGGGTGTTAGGGTCTTAAGAAGTACAATAAGTATGGTTGGGTAATTTGCAGTAAAAGATGACCTGCAGGCAAAAGCAATATGGAAAATGTTTCATAATATGTGGGGGAAAATTTCAAAGAGAGGTGAGACGGCTTTCCTTTTTTGGCATTTAATTAGATAGGTCTATGGTCTATGAAAGCTGGGGTAATTTTACTTTATACATTTGGCCTCACCAGTTGCACCAAAACCTCCTCCTCTGTGTCAGATGGATGGAAGGGGTCGCGACCTCCAGGCCACTCCTCCAGACCCTCACAGATGTCTACGGAGTGAGGAGCTCCTGGCCAGCCTGGGGCACATACATGACTTTTTTCTGTTAAAGACGTCAGCAAGCACATTCTTCCAAATACCACATCTTAAAAGGCACCACGTAGATACTTAGTAACTATGTCCACATCACAATGACCCCTTTGTCACTTACTGGGAAATTAATAAGAAGGTAGAATCAAAAGCTAATCTCAGTAGATGGACCTTTTTCCCTTGTAATCCTCGATGTACTTGGTTCTTCAGATCAAAGTACACCTGAACTGCTGAGGGGGGAAAAGTCAAATATCTATATTAGTTTACGATTTTAAAGAAAATCAGCAACAGCAGCACAACAGTGTGCAATGCAGGTATAGTTTGCATTGATTCCCTTCATTTTTTTAGTGATTTAGTTACTAAGTATCTACTTGATTATAACATAAATGCGCAGCGATGAGATTTTACTCACTCCTACGGTTGTGCTGGTGTTTCGGGGAGTGGGGCTGGGGGTCTGGACTGCTCCTCCCAGACTCTGTCTCCTCTGAACTCACTGATGCCCTCTGCTGTTTGCTGGGAAAATAACACAAAGCAACATGAGACCAAATAGTGCACCGAGTCAGAAACACTCAGGACAGATATTATCCTCAACCATGCACTGGGGTCAGAATATGACTTATACAGTAATAACACATGGGAAGAGTAAATGCTGCCCCAGCTGAGTTTGTTAAGAACAACTCTTTCCTGTTGTTTCTCATACAGCAATGACCACTTAGGCACCAACCAGACAACATCTAGCACAGCAGCCATTTGCAAGCCTCTTTGTAAAGGGTGGGAAGTAGTACTTACAGACCACTGGCACAAGGGAAGATCTGGTCTCGATTTATTAAGATCCAAATGTAGAGATTTAACAACTCTATTATTAGATGCTGAATAAGAAGTTTTCAGCAAAGCAAATTCCCCTGATGCTTGATCAGATCTCACAAAACGAGGCCCATCTTAAGAAGCGGCTGTCATGAAGAAATTAAGAAAATGGAATGAAACTTAAACTCTTCTTCTGTTTGTCCTTACAATTACATGCAAAATAGAAAATCTGAGGTGCGAGAAATAAGACTGTGTTAGAAACCGTGTTAGAAAGGTATGATGGAACTGCTGAGACGCTGCCCTCTCAACACAGCAGGAGTATTTGGGGATCAATCATGGACTGGAATGAGGCCTATAAAAAGTGGGTGCAGCTGGCGATCAGTTTGCAAACACAGCAGCCCAGGGTTTTTAATTCCTTAAGGCGGGCCACATGGGTCATGCCAGGGTGAATCAAGCCAGGCTGGGCCAGGCTGTTTACCACTGAGCGTTAACAGCAGGTCAGTGGCGCTGTGGATAGTGGCGGGGACGTGGCCGGGGGCGTTGCCGGGGGCTTCGTGGACGGGGGCTCCGGGACCGCAGGCACAGAAACACGTCAGCTGACAGCGATACAAAGTCCAGCCCCGGCAGACAGCCCCTGGGAACCCCTCTGGACGGCCGCATGCCCCTGCAGGTAGGGGATGGGAGGAGTGGGGATAGGCAACTACACAGCAGTGAACACAGTCGGGCAAGTGCCCCTTTTCATACACCGCCACACACAGCCTCCTACCAGGGCCGTGTGAAATGACAGTCTCATTCACTCAAGCTCTGATCACATGTGAAAACTCAGCAAATGCAAATGTTTTAGCACTGACTACATATGGGTGTGTTTTGCATAGGTTTGTGTGTTTGTGCAACTACAGCCTACAGTCATGCACTTACAACAGTGTAAATAACGGTCTATAATCAACTGTAGGCACTGACCTCTCAGAGAGTGGTGGAGAAAGCGGCATATGGTCAACGATGTGGCCGTGTTGATATGCTTCATCTGTGAGGAGAAGGTACTATATTATAGGCATATAAGCAGAGATGAGCCAAGTGTGTAAGTTGACTATTAACTCAATTTCTTTCTTTTAAGAAAAGCACAGGGTGAAGAAACTCTGAGCACAAAGGCTAACCCACCGACTGTGGAGCTTTGAATCTGAGCTCTTGCTCTCTGAGGGCTATGAGAGTCAGTTCAAAGCTCTGAAGGTTGAAGGGAACCTATGTGCTGAGAATTTCTTTTTTCCCGTATTAACTTAAGTTAATCTCAGACCTCTAAGCAGCTTTTGCTGGTTAGTCAGGATTCTACGGAGCTCATTGAGCCAGGCCATCTTCACCTCGACTGTAGGAGCCTGAGGAACAACACAAACATTAAACAAGAAGTGTCATTTGGATTTTAAAAAAATGTACATGAACATTATCATTTCTCCTTTATTTGTAATTAATATGTGCAACAATATGATGTCTTTAAATAGATAATTTCCCAGAGTAAATAATAATATATCTTGTTTTGTTTGAATAACAGCCCCAAACCAAATACATCCAACTAACTGGAAATGAATACGAGCAAAACCAACAGATTTTGCGTTACAGTTTTAGTTGAAATGTTTTAAAATGCTGCCTTACCTGAACCACATACACTTCCTCCCTGCCACTGTACCAGATCTCAAACTTCTTCACATCTCCCTTGACATTTTCTGTGATCCCCACAGCAGTCATCTGCCAAGAGACATACACTGTTTACACCGACGTCAGGACTGGCAGGGCAAACAGCACATCATACATCAGTGTTACATCATGTTAACACATCTGTCCCGTCGCAACACAAACATTTGCAGTCACACACACACCTCCGCTGTGTGACTTCTTCCTTCCCACACCCTCAATAATAAATCAAGAGCTGCAGCTGTTAGTTTGACACCAACTGTGACAACCTCAACAAAGCAGCACACAATAAAAGAAGTGCTACAGAAATACACACATGTTGTGTGAGCAGCACATGTGCTGGGAGCTCACGATAAAGACAGTAGTATTAACTCAGCATCTTCAGATCTATTTCATCACTTTTTATTAAAACAAAAGAAAAGATTATATGTGATGGACAGACCATTTGTATCCAAAGTACTAAGAATTTTTAAACACTGGATGGCTTGGCTTTGTTTCAAATTATTTTCTTCTATTTTCATCCTCAGATCCTAACAGTAAAAACATTCAAATAGTTTACTCTATAGAGGGCAGTAAATTAAGTTTTCTGGAATTGCACGATTGTAATGTACAAATCTATAAATTCATATAAATTTTGCCTTCTCTACACCATGTATTGCATGTTGTGAACACTGCGTATAGTGCATACATATTTAAAAATATCAAATGTTAAAACTAAGCAAAAATATCATTTAAAAAAAATACTAGCTCATTTTAAATTTGATGGCAGCAAAGTGTCACAAAAAAGTTGGGAGAGGACAGCCGAAGTCTGTAAAAGCAAGTATTACTAAAAATAAACAGCTGAAATAACTAAACAAGTTCAATGGCAACTGGTCAGTAACATGACTGGCGTGCATCTTAGAGAAGCAGAGTTTTTCAGCAGTAAAGAAATGCAGAGATTCACCACACTGTAAAATCTGAATCTACAAATCATGGAACAAGTTTTAATTTCATTTCATTTAAAATCACATAAACTTTGAATATCTGATCATCTACAGTTCATAATACCATTGAAAGATTCAGGGAATCTGGAAAAATCTCTCCAGAGATCCAGATAAGACCAAAAATCAATATTAGATGCGTGCAATCTTTAGGCCCTGGGGCAGCAGTGCATTAAAAACAGGCATGACTCGATCATGGAAATAACTGCATGTAAACCCAGTTCCCTATGGCATCCAGAAATGGAGGTTAAAGCTCTGGAAAACTGTTGTGTGGTCAGATTAATTGAAATTTGAAATTTTCTCATGACCCCTTCGGTGCACCAAAATGTTCTAATTTCTACTCATCAAACCATAAAAGATTGCTGATTTTCCTTAAGAAGTAGGGGCCACTCTTCCAGAAAACTATTGCATTGCTTAAAAATAGACAAACCTTGAGACAGTGCTTGAAGCTGTATGATGGGGTCTTGTCACAGCCATCTCCATGCTCCTCCCTTCGCTTGCATAAAAGTAGAGCTCTCTCGTACAAGAAGAGGTGTCTCTGCATTGGCTTGAAACGAGCCATCTCCTTCATGCGAGTGGGGCCCTTTTTATGGCTGATCCACACACTGAAGGATCCCTGCATCAGCACACGGCCCAGCTCACAGATATCACCCTGTGTATAGTAGAGGGGAGGGGATGTATGTATAAACCTTTGTTGCAAATATATTTTGCTTATGTTATTTATAATATAGCAATTCATATATTGTGACTCTTAACAGTCAAAATGTAGTTCACCTCATATCCTGTGATTGCAATCTGGTGCATGGAGTCATTGACTGATTTGAGAAGGTCCAGCATGGCTGCTAGTGCCCCCTGGAGTTCAGAGATGCCCTCACAGTCTGTGCTATATTTTATCAGCTCCTGAAAATACAGAAACACAGCATATATAGGTAAATACACGCACACACAAAAATGCATGCAAACTTACACACAAACATGACACAAAGCTGTGCATTTGGATGGTAAAGACTGTTAGTGTTGTTGGACATGAGCCTTTCAGCAGATACTGTGCTAAGAGTTAATGAATGCTAGCAAATTGGCACATTTGGGGCAGCAGGTATTTTCAATGATATCATTTTATACAAAAATCTAAACACAAAATAAATTATAAGGAGTGCACTTAAGATGCTGTTTGGTGTATTTGCATGCCGGGAAGCGTGAAGTGCACATTTAAAATAATCCCACATGCCAGCTCTGTGTGAGCTTACATAAAGCAAGTGTGCTGGGCCATCTGAAGAACACATTTAAGGCCAGTCTTGTGGAAATGAAAGTATCCCACCTTACATGCAGATTGACTTCTAAATAACTTTGAATCATATATTGACTTTCTATGCATGTGCATAATATGGTTTAGCTTTCTAACCTTCAGCAGCAGCTGGTATTTTGTGAGGCGCTGGATAGGTTTCAACAGATAGGAATCCAGACCCAGTTTGTGCTCCAGCTTTTTTTGACACTCCTTCCAAAGGAAGACAAAAAAACATCAATCAGTGCAATGTTTGCCAGTGATACATCATAGCATTTCTATTCCTACTGCAATTTAAAACACATTTATTCTGAACTGGTGGTATTAAAATTGTTTCAAACGGCAGAGGTCTATATTGTATGCTTGTGTTAAAATAATAAAAAAAGTAGCCACTTAAAGCCATCTTTTACATTGTGTGTCAAAACAGTTTAAGAATCTCCTGATGTAAAGTGAACTAACCAAAAAGAAGCTGCAATCTGAGAATTGTCGCCACAGTGCCTCGGAGCGTAGTTTATTCTGACAGTAGCTTTCATACATTTGGAAGCTTTCTTTCTAAAGGAACGGGAAAAAAGGAACATGTCTTAAAATATGGCTGTAAATGATGTACAAATGATCAACATATAAAGAAGCTGCAAAAACCCCATCATCTCACCCGCTCCAGAAAACACGCCCCTACACCTTCAGGAGACTCCAGGCATCCTTCCAGGTCCTGAAGGAAAACTCTGAATTCCCATAAAAGTCCAAAAGATCAAAAATTACATGTCAAAATCCAAACAAAGTGGTCTAAGAAAGACCATCCTACAAATCATCCTTTATACAGTAACTAAAACATGAGCTCGCAGCTCACACTGCAGTAACCACTATAGTTATAAACAGTCTTTCACAACAGACTTATTGCGTCGTAGCATATTTGGCTTGTAAATTGAACAAATATGTGTGTAGATCTCATTAATCATTATTACTTGTCTTTATTTTTTAATGTTTTATCAAGTCTAAATGTAATGTGAGTCATTAATCATTCACCTGCTGTGAAAATTGTAGATCTCTGGCATGTTTCCAAAGAGAATGTCTCTCTTACTGCGAAGTATTGGGGGCAGGACCCCCGACAGAGCTGGGTTGTCCATTTCAGCCCTGTAACCCTGCATCATTTATAGGAACATGACAGAAGAAATATATCGTTTTACGAAAACGACATTACTTATTAATTACAAAGAATCGTTTGACTCAAACAGAATTCAAATGATCGTAAACACACAGTACACACATTTAGTAGTATTTAACAAGGAGAATCTCATATTTACTTTAAATTAAAAGAAAGTATGATTTCGTACCAGTAACACTGACAGCAGCTCTTCCACATAGATTCTTTCAGTTTCTATGAGTTCCCTCATCACATGACTGTGACACAAACATATACAAGCATCCAAGAGTAGAAAGAGATAGAGCCGGAGGACATCATTAGCACTGAACAAAGAGAATAACTAAGTAAACAGCATTAAAAGCAGTACTGATGACAGACAGATGGGTGGACGGATGCTTCCTCCTCACCGCTTCAAGAGATCTGGGCTGTCGTCTCCATCCAGACTGTACGACACACAGCTCCGGCTCTCCTGGTAGTCGTGCATCACCTCTATCTGAACACACCACAGATGGACAGCACTGACTCTTCGATTTGGGTTTAGACAAAATGTTAATACACTTAACAATTTATTGGGCCAAATAGGAAAAGTTACATAATGAAATAATGAAATTTGGAGAAGGCGTGAAAATGGAAGTAAATAAGCACAACTTTTATTTGTTACGTACTTTTCGAGAGTTGGGGACCTTTCTCGATGCTCTTTTCCCAGGCAGAGAAAGATCGAATGTGAACTTCAAACCATCACCTATGAAAGCAAGATCAGCAACAACTCATCAAGGAGTGGGATTCAAAAACACTTTAGTCCCATGTGCTCCGAGGAGATGACTAATTGAAGCATCAACGCTACATAATACACAAGTGATTTGTGATCCACATATTTATAATCATAATTTGCATTTCAGGTAATCAGGGGATAAGTTGCTTTCTGTTAAGGTGTGATGCCAAAGCAGCATGTACAGATCCAAAGCAGGCCTGTGAGTGTATTTGTGATCCTGGCTGAAGGTGAATCCCTACACAATAGTCGAAGCTCAGCTAAGCGTTATCCTCAGCTATGTGGGTATACGCATGTGCGAGGATGAAATATATATTTGAACCAGATAAAATGAATCAGATCAGATCTAACTCCCTTATTCATTTGTCTCTTTTCATAAAGAGATAAAGGTGTAGCAAGTATAAAAGAAGCCTCTAAGGGGCTCATAACCACTCCCACTCTTTCTCTCATTAGTATGGTTTCCTGCTATGCAGAAAAAAACATTAAAGACATGAATGGAAAATAATCTTTTTACAGTTACACATTCTTAACAAACAGAAAAGCCTACACACAGACACCAGATAGCACATACTATGTCAATTGGATACTGCTGCATAGTGTTAGCTTTGTGCAGCCTCCCGTGAGATATAGAGGGAGATGAAAAGTTCTTTAATGTATATGAACCACATATGGTTGTATAGCAACCAACATGACTAATAGCTTAGTCAGGCATTTCCCAGTGGACTGATTATACCTGTGACCCCTGCTCTAGCTCATTTGTAACGGAGGTGTGCTAAACCTGACGGCCATTGAGGAAAACCTAGTTGCTAGACAGTGAATGTATCTGATAATGTCATGTGTTCAATGAATCATGGTGGCTAAAAGAAAGAAACAAGAAGGAGAGGCAACAGTGTCCTCTGGAAAACAGAGGAGGGTGAGCTTATACCATACGCTGCAAATCTGGGCAATTGAGGACAAGTGATACTTCATCCAGTGTAGAAAAAGAAAAAAAAATCATAATTTGTGTTCATAAATGAGGTGACAAATTCTCTATTTCAATAATGATTCTTCTTCTGAAGTAAGCTGGTTGATATCTGTGTGCCTGTGCTGTACCATGTTTTGGAGAGAAGAGCGGGGACTTGGCTCGTGGTGTGTTTTCAGGCCTGGGGGCCACCAGTTGGACCGGTCGTACATGTTTATCAGCCAGCTTCCTTAGACAAGCCTGTCGATTCTGGATCATCTGCTGTACTGCTGCATGCTTCTCAAACATTTTCCCAATCTGGGCCTAACAGAGAGCCAAAAATAAAGGGAGAGAGAGAGAAGAGATGTAAGGCAAAGGAGTTTTAATTTTAATGTAAAAATCCAATAATGTAACTGCTTGAATTAGGTCATAATTTCTCTCATCATACGTTTGGTTTTGTAACATTGTTTTCACATATTAGAGTTTGTTAGCTTACTTGAAAATGAGGTGTAATAACAGCCTCATATTCAATGGTTACAATGTCAAGTCCTGAGCTCAGCATAGACGGAGCCCCCTCCAAGAGCTTCTCAATGTCCCTCAGAGCAGCCTGGGCCCCCTCCTTAGACTGAAACTTATCTACTAGCTGATTGGCCAGTAGATATGCCGCATCATCACACCATGTCTGGGCCTGAAGACAGAGGGGCGCATGCGTATCATACAAGATATATGAGTGTGCTCACATGTTTGTATATAAATGTGTATCTCTAAATACCTGCCCAAGACAAAGCAGCAGCTGGTGTGTTTGCAGAAGACGAGTGTGTTTGGTCTTGAGAGCAGCAGTGAGTGTATCACAGTAGTGACGAAGCTCATTGCAGCGTTGCATGATGAGAGCCATGGCATAGTGGTGACCAGCTGATAGCTGGTGTCCATGAAGTATGATTATCTGGGCCCGAGTTGTCACCTCCTGGTCAACAGGGAAACACACCAAGGAAGGAGTCAGTTTTATTGGACGTACTATAAAAACTGAAAGATTCTGGCAACACTATACACATATACAGGTATATATGCAAAAATCTGGTACCTCCAGACATATTATACAGTTTGGTTATTTAAAGCAGTGGTCCCCAAACCCTGGGCCACGGACCGGTACCGCGCCGTGAGTCGTTTGGTACCGGGCCGCGAGAGTTGAGGCTCGGGTGTGAAATTTATGGTTTTCAGAGTTTTTATTGTTAACTCGGTTTCCCTGGGTCTTTGTAGTTGTGTGTCTTATTTTGAAAGAAATATTTACGCGTCACCATAGCGACCAGAGAGCATTAAGGGGCAGAGAGGAGGATGTCACTCTCAATGTTGCTGGCACATTTTCAGGAGGACGCTGCTAATAAAGTTGCACAATTACACAGGGAATCCGTGTTTATTATTATTACATTTACAAAATACCACAGTTTTTGTCTTTGTTGTATCATTTTATTTTGTTGTATTTATCCGCGACACCTTAAAGGCCGGTCCATGAATATGTTGTCTGATATTAAACCGGTCCATGATGCAAAAAAGGTTGGGGGCCGCTGATTTAAAGGAAATTTGAGTTAAAATTTGGTGCTGTAAATAGACACTAAAATTACCTAATTTTAATTTAAATAGTAGCAGCGCAAAAAAAGCACATTTTAATTAATGTTGGAGAAACACACTGACCTGTGCATTGGACTCTAGACTGTCCAGCCTTTTGAGGGCCTGTTCTGTCTCAGCCAGACTGTTCGCAGATATGGATAGTTCCCTCTCCTGAGCTGTGAGATGTTCTAGACATAACTCCATCTAAACAGAAAAGAAAAGACTAACTATAAAGCAGACCTCTGTTAGCTTCCAGAGGCATTAGTAACAAAAACACAAACATATACAGACAGGTAAGATGACATCCTTACCTCCTGAAAGCTTTGCTCATATCTGAGCAACTGAAGATACTGATGGAGCTTTAGATGATGCTTCTCAAAAAAGCCGTCAAAGGCAGACTCCATGTCTCTGAGCTGGGCGAGAAGCCTAAAAACAGGAAGTGCATTCCCCTTGATCTAATTTGCTTCCCATGTTAAAGCTACTGCTCCGTAAGCATTCGTTTTACATTTTGGTTAGAAGAAGGACGGTGTAGATTACAATTTTACTTTGAAATATACTTTTTTAAAACAGCTACAAGACAGAAACTGTTTCTTGAAGATAATTTACCTTTGCACCGTCTCCCAGTCTAGCTTCACGTCCCACTGGGAGTCATCCTCCTTCACAGTGGTCTCCAGGCTGGAGAGAAGATGACGACCCTCCTTTGACACCGACCTGATTGCATCCTTCCAAACGAGGAAAAGATTGTACACATACCACTAGATTAATGTCAGAGTTTTGATATTACTAAACGTATCTCAAATGAAAACATCAGTAACCTTACTTTGAGTTTTCTGTACTTGTCAGTGTGCGACTCGAGAAGACACTCTATGGCTTTCGCCTCTTCAGGCAGCTCCGTCTCCGCCAGCTCGGTGCCAAAGCCCTGTAGCATCTGTGCAATGTCCTTGACTGTTACAGCGAAACTTTCAATGGCCTGTATTGAAAAATGCAAACACAAAAACAAAGCAATACAAGTGCACAGATAATTCATTAGACTGTAGTATTCATTTGAGTAGGAAAAAAGAAGAATCTTTGACTCACTGTTCTTAATATAGTTTTAACAGTAAAAAAGGGCCCTGATGTGACATATGCAAAGAAGTGAGACAGCACAGCCACATTAAGAGCATGTTGATGTCACTCTGGAGAGGTTTGAAAACTCAAGAATAATTTGAAAGAATAGGTGAGAGAATGTATATTGAATTGTTGTAAAAATGTCAGCTCTGTCATAGAGGGAGTGTAGGACGATAGATTTTTATTGTTTGACTGGAATGTGTTTTAGAATCTGGGGCTCACCGTCCGCAAAACAATCCAGTCACTGTGACAGTAGTCCAGAGTGCCTCCAAACTCTGACGTCAGCTGGTTCTCATCAATGTAGCGCAGCAGGTCTGTGACAGAACTCAGCATCACCACCTAAAGGTAGAGACAGAAACTGAGACCTGACAGACGCTTACTTTATAACTCTTGTTTTAAAAGATATCACAGGTTGTTTTCGTAGATGAAAAAACGTCCAAAGACGTCTGCCATACTGAAGATGGTATGATCAACTACTGACACGTCTGTGTGATTTGTAGCTTTCTGGATAATGGGATTATTAGTAACCATTTGGCATGCATAAGAGGTTGCTATAATTATTTAATAATAATTACGTCAAAGGTTCATATTGAAATCAGCTCTCGGTTTTTGGTCGTGTTCACCAAAAAACATGTGACTTATGGATCTCAAGGTTGTAACAAGAATGAGGTGTACCTCGTTTTGATGGGACACATGTTTGGTAACTGAGGAGGAGCTGCCTTACTG
Source organism: Etia nguti (assembly GCA_015106755.1). Classification (NCBI taxonomy): domain Eukaryota; kingdom Metazoa; phylum Chordata; class Actinopteri; order Cichliformes; family Cichlidae; genus Etia; species Etia nguti. The sequence continues at coordinate 20,103 of VUQG01023384.1, forward strand.
GCATTTTGAGCATGAAGTCCTCCTGGCTGAAGCGGAAGCCTATATCGGTAACAGTACGGTGAAAGAAGCTGGTGGGTCGGAGCACCAAGACCAGGTGGAGGTTCCCAGGAAAGGAAGCCTTGATGTGGATACAAATAAAATAATTAAAAAACAGGGGTTAGTGTATAATTAATGATGAGGTATATTTAGGAGGACTCGGTATAAATCAAAATCTTTGTAGCTAACCTCACTATGTTGCACAAAAACAAACATATGAGCCTTTTTTTTCCAGCATCAACATAAAAACAACTTATGTATGCATATCAGCAGAGGAAGAATGAGAGAAAGGGGTGAACGGTAATCAGTAATCGCTAGAGTGTGTCACTCAAGCAGTTACTGTCAGACTGATGGATTCAAGGTTCAGTCAGTGAAGCCTGCTATTTAGGGCCTCTGGATTTCATCATCGGGTTATTTGAGGTCATTGCGTGAAGGAATTTCTGCTCAGGATCTGCCTTTTACCTCAAATATAAGGGTTGCATTTCAACAGCATTCTCCATCTCTAGTCAAGTCTAACTGAAGATGTGCTGAAAACGACAGGTAACTAAGGCATATTGTATTGGAACCCAAAGTGCATGCAAATAAAATAAATGTCTATTTTTATATCTTCAGGCATAGCAAAGTACTTTACATCGTTTACATTATGCAGCTTCGAGTGCTGCAGGAGCCAACTCTGCAGCAGGAGTTATTAATTTATTTATTTTATTTGCATGGGACATTTACTTGTCCCGAATCGACCTTTTTCCCTCAGGGTACATGCACTACAAAGAGTCATCAGTCAAACTACACAGGGGATCGCTCAGGTATCACACACGACCGCATGACTAAGCACAACGCGCGCTCTGCACCGCAGTGCTACACTCGCCAGCACCAACAGCTGATGCCCCTGCTGCATTCGCCCTGCCCGCCTAGTAACTTAACTTAACTCTTCACACGATGGATTAAAACAAACCAGCAGCTCATTACCGGGCTCCTCCGGATCTTCGGCATTCGTCGCCGGTAAAAGCAATCGGCCATGGTATTGGAAGCCATCTCGGCAAAGTATAACTTCCCGCCCGATCACTGAAAATCTGTGCCAAGCTGAGGTATGCAGCTCCCTCCGGGTGCCTGCCCACAGCCGCAGCACTGCTGCTGCCTGCTGCTTCAGACAGCAGAGGGTGGCAGCACACTGCAACGTCTCCCCTCCCGCTCGTCTTCCTTATCTCTTCCTCTCCTCAGCATCCCGCGTCATCACTCAGTTTTTGCTTACTCACACATTTGCAGCACTATGCGACGGGATATTCGATACAGACAGGACCTTTAGGGTCCTCTGCAAACTATGCACTACTTGCAAACACATAAGCCAAAAGAATAACAAATTAATATTATGAAAAAATATATTGCTTTAATGGTGCTATTCAGGTATTGTTCAGGTTTTCAGTACCAGGGAGAGCAACTCATAAATTAAATAGTAGCCTCTGGGCACATACTTTGCAGCTCACAAGTGAAGATAAAGAATGTATTTGTTCTGCATATACAACATTGATTAAGTTAGAAACAGTTTTTATGAAATAAAATATACGGAACTTACTGCTATCCTGGCAAGTGCCGTTTTGATAGATGCCCAAGTGTCCAGCCTTCGGTCTAAAATAACGATAAATTTGACTCCAGGTTGCCTCGTTCTGCAAGCATTAATAGGCATTTGTATAAGTCTGTGCAATGATTGTGGATTTATTGTTTCAGAGCACATATGCAAAATAAGCAAACATAAACAAGCACATAGTTGGTACTGCAATTCCATATTATCCATATTATTCCATATTATCTATAAGTGTTTATACCAATATAAACCAAAATCATGTGTGAGGGGAAAGAAAGACCAATAATCCGATTTAAGCTTCCTTAATCTCTTGAGAGAATGACGCTTAGAGGACACCAGAAAAGGCATTTGACCCTGAGATGATGAGCGCTAAAGGCCAGTTCAGCTGTGCTCAGAATACAAGCAACTGAGGTTTTGGTGCACTGCAGTGAGTGAGAGAGTCCAAAAAAAAAAAAAAAAAAAAAAAAGGGAGGGAAAAAAGGGAGGGGGGGAGGGGGGGGGAGGC